>CM033643.1:165559188-165812555 GCA_019512145.1 Engystomops pustulosus | reverse complement strand
CTGTATACTTTTTGGGGGCAGGCTGTATACTTCATGGGGGCAGGCTGATTGTATACTACTTGGGACAGGCTGTATACTACAGGGGCTGGCTGGTTGTATACTACAGGGGGCTAGCTGGCTGTATACCACACCCTCGGCTTATACTCGAGTCAATAGGTTTTCCCATTTTTTTTTTTGTGGTAAAATTAGGGGTCTCTGCTTATACTCGAGTATATACGGTACCACAATACTACTGTATTGCAGTATATGGCGCTTTTGCACATGATTCATTACAATGAGTAACGAATCTTCTGAAACCATGCAGCCTCGGGTCTGGCAATTGAATGTATAAAGTCAAGGAGGCTGAGAGTTTAACAGTGAAGTCAAGATGGGAAGCTCTGAATGCCTCATGACATCATGCATAGGACTTCAGGAGATCTATTTGGTGAAGTCTCTGGATGCAGGACTATCAATTACAGTGAAAAGGTCTTAAAATCCCTTCCTCCTTGACTTTATACAACCAGTTTACATCTCAATTCAAAGTAGATTTTCCGGATGATGCCACCACACTGGGTCCTGAAAAAAATCTGAAAAAGATCTGGAAAGTGTTTAGCTGCTTGACAACATACAGGTAGTGGTTTATTAGGTCAGTTTCTGCTGACAGGTTCCCTTTAACTCAAACCAGTTTGTCTGAAAAGGCGTAAAAAGATCTTAAAAAAAAATATATTATATATATATATAATATATATATATGTGGTACAAAAGATACACCTTTCATTAGACCCTTATATTGTGCAGGGGCAAGGTAGGCATTTTTTAGGCTCCTGCTGAAGCTGCAAGATATAAAAATGTTGAATGAAATTCTAAAATCTAAGCGATATTCAAAGAATTGAGGACAAGCTGTCTGACATCACAATGTTGTCTGCACCATTCCTCTAGTTCCTTGAACAGAATTTATGAATCCATAAATATCACTGTCCCAGTGTATAAACATGCTGTATTTCACACAATGAACAATGAACACCAAAATTTGTAGATTTCCTACTACCAAGAGTATCACAAAGAACCTGATAATTTTGAGTAGGTTATGAGTGAGCCAGTGCTTTACAATATCACACCTCATATCTGCTCAGCTCTGACTGGTCCTTACTAGCTGGAAGCGGAAACATGGCATTATGCAAGGAGTTCCTATTCACTAAGCATATAAAAGTACAAGCCCGGACTACCATAGAGAGGCATAGTTGCTAAGACCCACTTCTCACCAGCGTTCGGACCGTCATTTGAGACAAGAAAATTCACGTTGGGAGCCCCTACCTAAACTTCCGCTTCAATAGCAGAAGCAGTTAACTAACAGAAGCCATTAGAAGTCCATTGAAATGGGTGTTTTAAGGGATCAGTTAGATCTCCGTTATTATCGTTTTACTGACAGAAGATAAAAATTGAAGAGACAAAAGTTAATAACTGATCCAAACGAAAATGTGAACTGAGGCTAAGATGTTGGGAGTCCGGTTTCTAGTCCTGGAAATGCAGCCTGCATCCAATCTATATTCCATGGCACTGAACCTGCCTAAATAAGAAATTGAAATCTAAGGGATGTGTACTTCCCACAGGAGACCAGCACATCAATTCCTTCTGTGACTATTCCCTGCGGTTATTACTTTCTGCAGATCATAGGTTGAAATATGTCAAATGCAAACCATGGAAAATGTACCAATAACTATGAGAAAAAAAACATGCATCCAACTCCAGCGCACATGTAAGAAAATAAGTGAAATAGTAGTGCTTGTCTGCTGCCTTCATGCTCTGTGTCAACCCATAACAAACGTTAGTGAGAAAAGCTCAGGTACCAACAATGGGGCAGATGTCAGTGAAGAGTTAATGGGTGAAGTCCCCTTGCTGAGGTATTAGGTACTAATGAGTGACTAAACTTCACTGTCAAACTCCACTAATCTTTGCCCCCTGCCCCTCCCAGGCTCCTGACAAGTGTGTGACCCCGGGCCTGGCACATATGTGGGGGGGGGGGGGGGGTGCACTTGCCCCTCTCACCATCTCCCCTCGTTGCTCTCTCCAACGTTCTAAATTAGATCCCTTGAGGAAATGTCAGGCAGCGCCCCCGCCAACCACCTGGCTGTAACTTTGTGCCCCACTGGCACTGCCAGCTCAGTGTTATGCTCCTCTCTCAGATCTGTCAGCGCCTCAGTCCCGCATTGTGCCGCCCTGTGTGTCTCTTACGCTCCTCCTGGTCTCCACAAAATGACTACCACTCCCGCTCTGCTGCGCCCGGGCAACCTGCTCTCATGTGGAAGAGCTTATCTTACCTTTGTGGCCATGCTGTGCCCCTCCAAAGTCCTCGCACCCCGGGAGCCAGATAGACAGGGAATGTAGCGCAGCACTGCCTCTTCCTGTCCCGGCCTCTCTGTGAGCAGCGGGTGTACGGGCCTGCTGCTGACTCCCTCTATCTACAGCACGGCGCCATTACCAGCAGTGCTCAGCCCCACTAACTTCTACTACAAGTGACGTACTGGGAAGTGTGTACTCGCTGCCACAGCGCTCAGCAGTGAGCGGGCGTACCGCCTGTTGCTAGGTTACATTACGCGCTAAGTATACTCTCATCCGAGCGCCATTGCCTTCATCTCTGTGTGTACATGTGATGGATAGTGCACACGCTTATAAACTGCTAACTCCTTCAAGACCAATATTTTCAGCTTTTTTTCGTACTCCCTTCCTTTCAGTAGTCTTTTCATCTTATGTTTGCAGAGCTATGTGAGGACTTATTATCTGCAGGACAGGTTGTACTTTTTTGTGGCGTCATTTATTATTCCGTTCCATGTAGCCAGAAGCTGGAACACTGCTCCAAAAATTTTACAAAAACAATCCAAATGACACATCCCATTTATTATTTGGGTCAGTACGATCATGAAAATACCAAATTTATATCATTTTGGTCGGGTTTAACCACAGCTCCTAGCAGGTTACCTGCCGTGATCAGTGCCATCACCCATTGTGGCAGATAAAAGCTGCCCTGAATGAAGTTGGCTCAGTCTTTAAGCCCACTTTAAGCAGAGCCCTTTAAGAAGCGTCAAAATTTGCTGCTCATATGTGGAGGATTCAGGAGCCTGTTGCCCCCCGAATCACCCACCAGATAAATAAATCGCACCTGTCTCTTTAAGACAAAGGGGCAATTTACATGCGGAGCAACGCAGCGCCTTTCTGACTGCTTGCGTCACTCCATACTATGCAGGGACATAGGCAATCCTGTCCCGCGGTAGTACTAGCCGACACAAGGGACCGGAGTCTAAGTGGCACCTGGTCTTCATCAGATCCCGCCACAAAGGGTGATGGACTTGCTGCGGCAGGGTACCACCAGGTTGTTCCACAGGTCTTACTAGGCCCGCGTTGGCAGCCAAGGTCGAGGTACCTTAGTGGAAGACAGCCTCATGGTCAGGTTCAGGCACAGGGCCAGGGCAGGTGGCAGAGAAGCAAGATCAAGTCCAATCTGAGGTCAGCAACGGGAGGTCCAGGCAGATGGGAACGGGAACAGGAACGCAGGAGCAGGAACACACAGGAACGCAGGAGTGGGAACACACAGGAACACGGGACTCAGAAGCAGGAACACACAGGAACCCAGGAATACTCAGGAATGTCACAGGGAAGCTTTCTCAATGGTGTAGGCACTTAAAGATCCGGCGAGGCAGGTGGGAGGTGCTGGATTATAAGGAGATGGAGTTGCACTGGCCTTTTAAATTCCCGACAGCCGGCGCGCACCCTAGGAGGCGAGGACGCGCATGTATGGCAATCCGCTGGAGAGCAGGAGGCTGGACAGATGAGTCCGGAGTGGGGGCACACAGAGAAACACGGGTGCGTCTGCGTTCCGAGACAGGGAACACGGGAGCACCCGTGACACTGCCCCTCCCCCTCTTCTTGAGCCTAAGAAATCGCTAAAGAAGGCTCTTGTTCAAGACGTTATCCTTTGGCTCCCATGATCTCTCCTCAGGACCAAATCCTTTCCAGTCAACAAGGAAGAACCGCCTACCAAAAAAGGTGGTGATATTAGCTATGACCGGGTATTTCCTATCCCAGAGGGGTGTAGCCCATGCCAGAGCCTTCCCAGTAAGGAGGCTGTTGAAGAAGGCCACTTTAGACCATTCTGAGATGAACTGTGTAGGCTTAAGTTCAAAGTGCAAGGAGCACTGGGTGATAAAGCCCCTGCACAACTTGTGGTCCCCATAAAACTTGGAGGGCATGGAGAGTCTCAGCCTAGGTTCTACGGAAGATAGGCAAACCGGAGTAGCAGGAGGAGCCGCGGGAACTTGACGCTGCTGCTGAGTAGCCATCAATTGCTGCAAAATGGCGGTGACTTGTCTGAGTTGCTGACCTTGCACCGGCAATCTGAGGGGACTGCGTGACCACAATGTTGGTAATATCAGCCAGGCCAGTAGTGAACTTGATGGGTTTTCGTGGCCAGATCTTACTGTTAGGAATTAAAGGGTTGTGGCCCACTTACCACACCGTGAATGTGGTGTAAGCCTAAACACCCTGGGAGCAAAGTGTCTAAGTGGTACCCCTTTTTCACCAGAGTCTGCACAAAGCAGTTGTACTTGCTGCGGCGTGGTACCACCACATCGCTCACAGGCCGCACTTTTTCAGCGTGGTGCGCAAGGCGAAGTAGAGAGTCTAAGCAAATCGTATCAAGGACATTCAGACTAGACAGGCAGCACGGTATCACACTAGTCCCGAAGCAGAACACAAGTTCATGGCTGTCAGCATAGGAGCGAAGTCTAAGCAGAGCCGAGGTCACAACGGTAATCAGCATAACCAAAAGGAGCAGCTTTCCTTACGGACAAGCCAACGATCGGGCGGCCTATGGGGAGGACTGACTTTTATGGCCTAGCCAGGTGGCAGTGCCAATTTAGCGGTGGGATGACTGCCAGATTGCGTAAGCATCGCTTGGGAGCGCAGACAGGTGAGTGAGCCTAGCGCGGGCTAGGTGAACAGAGAGGCACATTGGTGGGTCCCTGCGACCCGAAGGAGTAATACATATTAATTCTACTTTTTATCTAATCAGCTTAGAGCACCTTCTTCGAAGCTTGTGTGTACCTATAAGCTTTAATGCATACTGCAATGGGATTGCTTATGGCTTTCAATTCAAATCTGGTTCTTTTTTTGCCATACATTGCATACATCCCGCTTCTTGGTACCACCACCGGCTCAGGCTCCCAACGGAATCGGCCTTTAACACTATTGCGATCATGCTTGACCGGTCGTGTGGTCTTACCCCTTGTATTGGGTCCTCTTGTGCCACTTGCCAGGGGATCCGATCTACGTCTTGATAGCCCATGAGTTTCTGCCCCCTCCCCCCGGGGCTCCCGATGTCTTCTGCCCTTTTGGGTCTTATTGTACACTGTCTTCGCATGCTCTTCCATGCTCCACCTGTTTCACTACTCTACATGAATTAGTATTCTAGATTGTCAGCGGTGGTGGCCAAGGCGAAGTAGAGAGTCATAAAGCAAAATCGTAGTCAAGGACATGCAGGACATCAGGACAGGCAGCACGGGATCATAGTCAGAAGCAGAACACAAGGTCAGGGCTGTCAGCAGAGGAGCGAAGTCAGAAGCAGAGCCGAGGTCACAACGGGAAATCAGCATAAACGCAAAGGAGCAAGCTTTCTCTTACGGACAAGGCACAAAGATCGGGCGGGCCTATGGGGAGAGACTGACTATTTATTGGCTAGCCAGGTGGGCAGTGCCAATTAGCGGTGGGGATGGACGTGCCAGATTGCGGTAGAAAGCGCTGGAGCGCAGACAGGTGAGTGAGCCTGCTGCAGGGCTGATGGGGCACAGGGAGGCACATGGGTGTGTCTGCGACCCGAGAGGAGTAATACATATTAATTCTACTTTTTATTCTAATCGGCTTAGAGCACCTTCTTCGAAAAGCTTGGTGTGTCCCCTATATAGCTTTATGCATACTGCAAATGGGATTGCTTATGGCTTGCATTCAAATATGGTTCTTTTTTTGCCATACATTGCATACATCCCGCTTCTTGGTACCACCACCGGCTCAGGCTCCCAACGGAATCGGCCTTTAACACTATTGCGATCATGCTTGACCGAGTCGTGTAAGGGTCTTCCCCCTATGTATTGGATCTCTTGTGCCGCTTGCCAGGGGATCCGATCTACTTCTTGATAGCCCTGAGTTCTGCCCCCTTCCCCCGGGGCTGCCCGATGTCTTCTGCCCTTTTGGGTCTGATTGTACACTGTCTGCGCATGCGTCTGCATGCTCAAACTGTTTCACTACTCTACAATGAATTAGTATTCTAGAGCAGTGTACTGGACTTCAACCAGCAATCACAGCATTGCTGGTTCAAGTTCAAGTTTGTATAAAAGTAAAGTTTAAACATTTCAATAAATAAAAAATAAATAAAAACATAGTCCCCTAAAATGTCACTTTCCCATACAAACACGTAATAAAGTATAAAAAACACAAATCCACAAAAAAAATAGTGCATCTCAGGTGACAAAAATATAAGCCGATATAGGTCCACATTAAAAAAAGAAAAAAAATTAGAGCCTGTATAATTTGACAATGCAAATCTGTTATGTATGGCGCTCCTTCCATTCTATGCTTAGGCGTGTCCCCATACAGAAGGTTATCACCACATTTGGGGTATCAGTGTACTCGGGAGAAATTGGGTATCAAACTTTGTGAAGCCTTTTTTCATTTAATCCATTTCAAATGTTTAATTTTCCACCCAAAATTAATGTATTGTCAAAAAATATTACAATTTGTAGACCGCACCTCCATTTTGTTGTAACCCCTAGAAAACACCTAAAAGGTTAACAAACTTCTTAAAAGTGCTTTTTCATATGTTGAGGTATGTAGTTCCCATAATGGGGCAATTTATGTGTCTAGTTATTATTTAGGCCTATCACAGTCAATTAAAAGTTGAGGAAGTCCGTCTAAATACAGGTTACCAGAACCAAGATTAAAAGTTGAGGAAGTCCGTCTAAATACAGGTTACCAGAACCAAGATTGCAACATAGATACATTACAAGTACCAAGCTTTCAACATACAGCACCAGAAACAAGACTTCTACATACAGTACAGTACATGCAGTCAGGACCGGATTATAGGCGGGGCTCCCGGGGCTCTGTGTATATGTGTATATACTGTGTATATGTGTATATATGCATCTACTATCTATATGTGTATATACTGTGTATATTATACTTGTATAAGCATGTATATGTGCCCACATTTAAATAAATAAAATATATATATCTATTATCCTATCATCTATATATATAGATTTGTGTATGTTTATGTTTATATGTTTGTATGTGGTATGTATGTATAGCTCTATCTACTGAATGTGTGTGTATTTCCGCGTATGTGTGTGAAAATGCTGTTATATACTGAATGACGTGTGTATTTTGCTGTATGTTGTGTAGATTCTGTATGTAATGCAGCATGTGTTGTATATGATTTTATACTGCATGTATGTGATATATGCAAGTCGGTTGTCTATACTGTAGTTGTATAGATAGATCTATATATATATATATATATTGTATATAGTGTGTATGCAGTAGTGTGATGTATATATACTGATGGGTGTATATTCTTTATTGCGTTTGTGCTATACTATGTAAGTAGCTGTATAAATGGAGAGGGTACATAAAGTGTCGTGTATACTTGTATATATATGAGTGTGCAAGACATACGAGTGGGCACTTTCGTGTGTATATATGAGTGTATAAATGTGGTGTAATTGCTTAAACTGCCGGACGCATTGTCTGGTTGCGGGTTCTGACCGGTGTATGTTAAATGGCGGATGCTATCTGTAAGGGGTGAAGGTTAGAATAAAGATTTATTACTGGAGATGAGGAGGCTATATGTAGCTGTGTTACTGGGGGAGGCGGTTGATGTAGCTGTGTTTACTGGGCAAGGCGGTTGTATGTAGCCTGTGTTATGGAGGAGGCGGCTGTATGTAGCGTGTTAATGGGGGTGAGCAGCCTTATATAGCCGTTTGTTATGGAGCAAGGCGGCTTGTATGTAGCTGATGTTACTGGGGGATTGAGGCGGCTGGATGAGCCTGTGTTGACTAGGGGATGAGGCCGGCTTGTATGTGAGCTTGTGTTACCAGGATGAGAGTGGCTGTTTGTGCTGTGTTAATGGGGGTGAGGCGCTGTCTGTATCTGTGTTACTGGGGGTGAGGTGGGTATGTAGCTGTGATTACTGGGGGCCGAGGCGGCTGGTATGTAACTGTGTTACTGGGGGCGAGGCGGCGGCTGATGTAGCTGTGGTACGGCGGGGCGAGGGGCCGAGGTGGCTGTATTGTTGTAGCGTATAGCCTGTTTACTAGGGATGAGGGGCGTATGTAGCAGTGTTATCTGGGGGCGCGGCGGGTGATGTAGAGTGTTACTGGGGATGAGCTGGCTGTATATGTAGCGTGTGTTACTGAGGGATGAGGTGGACACTGTATGTTTAGCATGTGTTACTGGGGCAGGAGTCGGCCCTGTCCACGCTAGCGTATTACAAAAAAATAAAATGGGATGAGGTGGCTGTATGAGCGTGTATGGGGTTTTTTTTCGGAGGGCGATGCGGACTGGTGATGGAGCTGTGTTAATGAGGGGCGAAGCGGCTGCATGTAGCAGCTGTGTTACTGGAGTGAGTGCAGGCGGTGTTATGTGTAGCTGTGTTACTAGGGGTGAGGCGGCGTGTATGTAGCGGTGTTACCAGGATGAGATGGCTGTTTGTAGCCTGTGTACTGGGGGTGAGGCCACCTGTATGTATATCGTGTTACTGGGGTGAGGTGGTGTATGTAGCTAGCTGTGTTACTGGGGGCGAGGCGCTGTATGGGTAACTGTGTTACTGGGGGCGAGGCCGGCGCTATGTAGCTGTGTACTGGGGGCAGAGGTGGCTGAATATGTAGCTGTGTATAAGGGATGTGAGGTGGCTGATATGTAGCAGTGTTACTGGGGGAGAGGCGCGGCTGTATGTAGTTGTGTTAGGGGATGAGCTGGCTGTATGTAGCCTGTGATGTGTTACTGGGTATGAGGTGAGCTGTATGTAGCTTGTGTTACTGAGGGATGAGCGGCGGTAGTGTAGCTGTATTACTTTGCGGGATGAGGTGGCTGCTATGTAGCTGTGTTACTAGGGGGCGATGGCGGCTGTATGTCTGGTCCCCATAAAACTTGGAGGGCATGGAGAGTCTCAGCCTAGGTTCTACGGAAGATAGGCAAACCGGAGTAGCAGGAGGAGCCGCGGGAACTTGACGCTGCTGCTGAGTAGCCATCAATTGCTGCAAAATGGCGGTGACTTGTCTGAGTTGCTGACCTTGCACGGCAATCTGATGGGACTGCTGGACCACAATGTTGGTAATATCAGCCAGGCCAGGTAGTGGAAACTTGATGGGTTTCGTGGCCAGATCTTACTGTTAGGATTAAAGGGTTGTGGACCCACTGTACCACCGTGAATGATGGTGTAAGCTGAAACACCTGGGAGCAAAGTCTAAGTGGTACCCGGTTTTCACCAGAGCCTGCCGCAAAGCAGGTTGGACTTGCTGCGGCGTGGTACCACCACATCGCTCAACAAAGCAGGTTGGACTTGCTGCGGCGTGGTACCACCACATCGCTCAACAGGCGCAACTTTGTCAGCGGTGGTGGCCAAGGCGAAGTAGAGAGTCATAAAGCAAAACAAGCCTGATCGCACCCTGATAAACTCTGATGTGATCTGCCAGCAAGTGTGGAAGGGGCTAATAGATAAGCTAAAACAAGACAGCCTCAGGTCTTGAGGACCCAAGGCTTGTCATGGTAAACAAAATAGCGTTACATTGAACATGACTTAATATCCTTTGATTGTAAAGCGCTCACGTTTGCAGCGCTACACCAACACTTGCATCAAAAGGTTTCCTCCTGCCCCATGGGGCTCACAATCTAATCAACCGACCAAATGTTTTGAAGTGTGGGGAAACCCACGCAAACACGGAGAGAACATACAAACTCTTACAGATGTGACCTGGAAAGGGACTTGAAAAAGGGACCCAGTGTCATAGTTTCATGTTTATACGTGAAAAACGACCACTTGTCATCAAGTTCAAACCAAGGAAGGGACGGGGATTGGATGAGGGAAGGGATTAGGGGAACAAAATCTATATAAATAAACATAAGCTGTATAAGTGCTTGCAAGACTGTAGATGCTAAACACTGAGGCACCAAGCGGCCCCGGCTTACACCCCCTATGACTCTTTAATAACAGCAGCAGTCAGTGCAGGGAGAGTCATGCGTGCTTATTGAACAAACAGTGATAACTGAGGGGCTCTGGAAACACCAAACAAATTTTTTAGGAGGACACACCCATCGCCTTTTGATCTTAATTTTAAAAAGTAATTTAGCGGAAGGAGGCCCAGGGATAACAAATATAAGAAGATTACCACAGTCACAGTGTATTGATCCGAGTAAGTGTTCAGTTATCATACTGATTTTGATGGAGATGGGTTATGACGGTCAGGGAGATAGGACCTCAACAAACTACAGATCATATGAAGTCTTTATGCGCCAGGAAAAGAAAAATTAGTATAAAATTTCATTGCTCTCCATGATGTGAGTCCAATGTGCCACACATCCCACGACGCCTTCTCTTGACGATTCAGTAAGTGAGCCGGGATAATGCCATTGCTTCATGTGCATATGCTTGTCCCTAATGCGCTGCCAAATGAAGGCAGGTCTGTACAGTCTGCTCACTTACTGCATCCCTATAGCCGAAGAGACCGCAAGGACGAGGTGAGTATAAAGTTTTTTTTTAATATGATGGCTTTTAAAAACACTACATTGGTGTGATAAGACAAGGACTTGTGGGTGGTTTAGGTCCCAAAATCTCCACGGTTCCCTTTAAAGAAATTCATCCAACCCCTTCATGATTCCAAATATGTGGATCCTTCCAAAAGGTTGGCCCCAGTGTTTCAAGGATAGGGGATGTATTAAAGGTGTCTTCGCGGTTTTTTGGAAGATATCCAAAATTATCCCTTCTGCCAGTAGAACAGCAGCACCCCAACCTTTATATGGTTACAGTTCTGCGTTGATGTTCCCTCTGGCAGACAGGGCAATTCCTGTGTCATATTTATCTATGATGACAAGAACTCCTGTTTCCAGTGCACTGTGCTTGGTCCTCAGAATCTGAACAGAATGTAAGTCTCGTTCCACGAACTAGAACATTGTGTGCCGTTGGCCTTGCAGGATTCTGTCAAAAACATTTTCATTTAGCAAGTGACAAACACTTAAAACAGAAGCTCAAAAGAGAGTTTATACTCCAGAACTTCAGTTGTATTTCAGACAAACACTTAGCATTGGAAACAACATTTTAAAAAAAGTTGACAAATTGTTTTACATGTTCTTTGTCTAATGCAAGCACGCGATTATGTACAATTCCTATTTCCTATTTTTGAATACAACTATTTTCTATTATTACACAGGTAACTAATATAGGCAACCACTCAAATCTACTAGAAAATTCAGTACAGAATATATAAAACTTAGAAACAGACCCAAGTACCAATTTACAAATGACCACATTTAAAAAATGAAGGGACTGGGCCAGGAAACATCTTTGAATGTGGATGTTCCAAACAATTCTCAAAACAGAAAAATTCAGGTGAGCTGTGTCCGAGGAGCGCTGACTCCGAATTCCCATACAAAAACACCACGATAATAATAGTGTATGGCAACCTTACACTTTCCTCATAGTCAAGTAGTTTGTGCTTATGCCTCCTCTGTGATCTGCCAGCTTGAATTGTATAAGGGGAAGAAGGCAATTGTGGCGCCATAGCTGGTTTTTATTTTCATTCACCACTGGACAGATCTAATAAAACCAAAAACAAACATTTTCTGTGTGACACAAGCATTTAGCAGAACCTAGCTACTATTGATCCAGTTATAAAGGATTTTAATCATATTAAGTACGATCGGGTGACTTATCCTGTG
The DNA here is from genome assembly GCA_019512145.1 of Engystomops pustulosus. Lineage (NCBI taxonomy): Eukaryota > Metazoa > Chordata > Amphibia > Anura > Leptodactylidae > Engystomops > Engystomops pustulosus. Next base: position 165,800,597 of record CM033643.1, on the reverse strand, counting down.
GCGTCGGTGGTGCCAAAATGTCTAGGTCAAAATTTTGAAGTGTGCATGTGCTCTAGAAATGATGATACTATGGAAAATTTATATATCTAACAATTGTACTTTTTTTGTTTCATGAATTTGGACTTAACTTGATAAGTAGATGTTATTAATTACTATTTTTCTTAGAACAAAATTGCCAATCATTGACTACAATGAAAAAAGTAATTTGTTTTGCATTTGAAATACGTAGTAAACATTAGGCAAAATATGTTATAAATAGTGACAGCATTATTCCTTACCCTTTCCCAGTTAAGCTATAAATTGCAGAGGGTGGAGTACTTATGCAAGTGAAAAGTGAAAGGTTTCCTTCAGCTCCTTCTATATTCTACCTGACAGCTGGAGGGGGGGCACACTTCAAAACACCTATATCTCCCCCTGACCCTGAGACCCAGAACACACTTGGTGTTATCTTAAATAGGAGAGAGTCTCCCCTGTAATATGATATCGGTATGGAGGCTAACGAATTCAGAGTATCTTAACTTTATATCACTATATCAAAGACTCTAAAACTCCCTAAAATTCTTATAACATTGAATCCATGGAGGGAGGACTTTTGATTATCTAAAAGGGTGAAGGGCAATGTTCCGGATCGTACAACTCCTTAAAAGTTACAATTGGAAGTAGAAGAAAGCTGTGCATAAAAATCTAAATTTTTCAGTAGTTAGAACTTTCAGGGGGATATTCGGTTCTGTGAACGCATTCCATACAATCCATTTTTTAATATTAACCCCATAGCGCAATAAGATACACTTAGTCACTGCGCATGGGGGAGGATGAAGAGGGCTCACAGGCTGAGCCTTCTCAATCCCACGGGCATTAGCTTCTAATGAAGCAAACGCCCGTCGCTAACACCGCGATCGGTGCTTGCACCAGATCGCGGTGAACCCTTTGAGTTGCGCCGCAAAGCTGCCGGCGGCATTAAAGAGACGGCGGCGCATGGGCGCAGCCATCTTGGCTCCGATCGTCCACTCCCCGTGACGTCAACTGGGAAACGGCGATCCGTTTGCCATGACAGCTGGGATCACACCAGATCCCAGGCTGTCATGATGAGGCGAGTATTATAATGTGCGATCTCTGCAATTATAATAGATGGGATGCAAATCCCGTATAATGCCATATTGTAGATGGCAGATAGGTAGGATCAATCAGATAACCTAAGGTTAAAGTTACCCTAGGGAGGGAGTCTTAAAAATAGTGAAAAAAAAAAGTATAAAAAAAGTAAAAAAAAAAAAAAAAAATTATATTAAAAAAAAACCTAAAAATTCAAATCACCCCCCTTTCCCTGAACTGATATCAATAATTATATATAAACAAGTAAAAAATCATAAAAATCATAAAACAAGAGGGTCGCCGTGTCCGAAAATGCCGATCTATCAGAAAATATAATAACCGTTTTTCATGCGTTTACCCGTAGCGGAAATAGCGCCCGACTCGCAAATGGCATTGTGCCTTTGAAAAATAGAAAAAAATTCATTATAAAAAGTGATCAAAATGTCGAACAGTCCTAAAATAGAAGGGGGGGGGCATTTGAAAACTGGTCATCAGAAGTCGCAAAAAATGACACCACCACAGACTCCATACACTAAAGTATGAAAAGTTATTAGCGCTAAGAAAAAGAACACGCCAAAATGAAGAATTGTTTTTCCTGTACAGGAGGTTTTATTTTTGTAAATGTATGAAAACATTATAAAACCTATACAAAATTTGGATCCCCGTGATCGGATGACCACCCTATGAATGAAATAGAATGTCATTTGGGGGGCCAGTGAAAGCTGTTGTTAAAAAACAAAGCCCACAAGAAAGGCGCAAATGTGTTTGTTCATAATTTTCCCGCATTTAAATTTTTTTCCCGCTTCCCAGTACACGGCATGGAATAGTTAATACCATCACTACGAAGTGCAATTTGTTACGCAGAAGAAAATAAGCATCACACAGCTCTGTACATGGAAAAATAAAAAAGTTATCAGATTTTGAAGGTGGGGAGTGAAAAATAAAACCGCAAAAAACGAAAAAAGGGCCTGGTCTTAAGGGGGTAAAAGGAATTCCAGAATTCAGTCTCTATGTGTGGAGGTTCTGGAAATACAGCCATTTGAAGATTGACCACTGTCATGAGTTTATAAAGTCCTTTCTGGGATGATGAATAGGACGAAGATGAAAGTATGGCAGTCGTGGAAGTGATTAAAAGGCCCAGTTACAGAAGCAAAAAATGGTCACAGTCATGTAATATCAAGTGTGGTGCTCAAACACTAGGATTAAGTTTTTAGCCATGCGAAAATTTAAGTGAACTTATAAATAATTATTGACAATATGACTTGGTTGTTTCACCATATAAATCATGACAATAACCAGCCTACGGGGTGTGCCGATCCAATATGCTGTGGGCTCCATAATAACTTCGGTTACCAGAAGTCGTATAAGCCTTCACATGCCAGTTCACGAAACCTAGGCTGTGCTTTGAACAAGAAAGGCTGCCCACTTCCCCTTCCCCTGATAACCGACACAGCGGGGGCATTACCTATGGCGTTTTCCGCCGTTTTGTGGCGGCTCTCACACATGTTTGCTCTCAGACCTATTATATCTGCGGCGCCAGAAAAACTGGGACTTTTTCGTTGTCCGAGTTCTCCGAAAAAGGGGGTGGCTTTGGCGGAGTGGAAACTCAGGAACAATTATATGTGTCGCAGCCCTTTTTGGGAGGGTAAACTGACGGAAAGAGACCAAAAGAAAAAATGAGTCTAGCAGTGGACTGTGGACACATTTCTGTGTCAGGACAGATTGGTCCCAGGGACAGGAAAATCGTCTCGGCGCCAGAAATTCTCTGCACAGCTCTACAATTTAACATTGGTATTACTACGAGAGCAGGTCACGTAACAAAGCCAATGCAGACACGCACTTAATAATGTCCCCCAGCGTTGTTAGTTTGTTACTGCAGAAAAAAAAAAAAGGTATTGACCGATTTTTGCTCTGTGTTCCAGTTTGTTGGCCAATTTTGGTGCAGGAAATACAAAACGGTGGTAAACTCTTTTTAATGTTAAAAATAATATAAAATAACCCCTAAAATATTCTACTAATGCAAGAACAGGAAGATAAAAACCCAGCATGAGAATGAGGGTGTAAATATGTTGTGTTTATTAAAAGTGATGCCGAAATTTCCATGTCAATGTAAAACAAATTAATATATTCATCGGCTGCAGGCAGTAAACCAAACATTGGGTCGTAATCTTGCCTGGTAAAGGAAGCTGCGATACAGCTTGACCTGACACCACTAAAAGGAAATCCACTGCTAAAATATTTAAGGTGCACACAAAAACTAAACTGCAACTATTACCGTAATCCAGACATTCTTAGGACACTAACCCTAAATACATAACATCGGCGCCTGGAACTTCTTTGTTTTGGTCAAATGTTTATCCAGTACAGAGGAGTAAGTGCCTGAATAGAACAGTGTGTTTGTGTTATGGTTTTACATGATGTTTTCATAAAAGCAGACGGTGTATATAGGAAAGTCGGGATAGGTCTCTGCAACTGCCACTACAGAATTACACCATTTGTGAGGTGTAAACATTAAAGAAAAAATCCATGTACAATCCGATACCACATAGTATTATCTTTAGGGGCACATTAATTCCATGTTTGCTGTCCAATCAGTGAGGGGTTCACATATATTAGGAGAAGAACAGAGGCAAAGTACACATACAAGAATACAGTGATCAGGAGAAGGTGTGAGGAGCGACACTGCCTGTGAGGGGCTCAATCTATATGGGGGGGTCGGAGACATGAGGTGAGGGAGCAGCCCCGCAGTTAGTTAATGTGTGTTGTAAGTGAACTGCCTGAACAGGTGGTTTTCAGGTTGTTTGAGGTTGACAGGGGGGCGACCGTCTGACACATATGGTAGAAGAGTCCAGAGTAGGGGATGGACCGGAAAAGTCCTGGATACAGGTTGTAGAGAGGGCGGGTTTAGAGGGTAATAGAATGAAGGCTGAAGGTCCTGTGAGGGAACACCGATATTGGTGATGAGTATAAGAGTATATAGAGGGAGACAGGGATGACTGGCCAAAAGGAGAGGCAGGGGAGAAGAAGCAATGAGGAGACAGATGGGCAGTAGCCGGGCCCGGCAGCAGAGTTTTAGGATTGGATTGGAGGTAAGCGAGTTAGCTTAGAGTCTTAACTATAAGTTTTAAGAGTTGTAGAGCCTTATGTGAAATAAATGGTTTGTATAAAAAAACAAGAGGATGGGCAAAAAAAAAGTATTTCTCATGAAAAATATGCAGTAATATAGAGAATACGTCTTAGAGTGCGTTCACATGCGGTCGCGGGTGGGCCAGGAAACGAATTGTGATAGTAACCAGGCACCTGGTTATCTTGCATGTTAATTGAAACTGCAGAGCAAGCAGCAAGAAACGCATAACTGATTGAGCCGAGGCCTGTCAAGGGCTCTTCATTGCATTGTAAATGAACATGTGTTGCCACATTTAAATATTACAAGACACGGGGTCGGTTTGGTGATCGCTTGCGTTTCCATAGAAAAAATAAACGGATGGGCCAAGGCCCGTCTCCATATCCTAAGCTGTGTGAATCTGAATGCAGCGATAGCGGGTTAAAGTGCAAGCACCGAAAAGAGGAAAGCAGTCCCTTTAGTCCAGACAGTGCAAGACACCATTACTGCAGGCGGTTGACTCCCATTGAAATTTAGAAAGTGCCTCTGAAGGTAAGTCATCAGCAGTTTTCCAGGGTAAAATAACACTATAAGTCAATGTTGACAAAATATCAGCGTTTCTAGTATAGGGATGAATAGCAGTGAATGAAGAGTTAACACATATGGAGAATGAGGCTTAACCAACTATATAGATACAGTTTAACTTTCATTGTCATTTTGCAATAAACAAATTCTGTGAATATTTCTGAAATATCCAAGTTACACGAGCAAGGCAATGTGAAAACTAACACCCTCACTTTCCAGACAAGCAGACCTATTAAAGAAAAGTTGGCACAACAGAATAACTAGTAATAAAATAGAACCATCAGCCACAAATGTTTGTCATTATTCCGCAACTGTGTGATTTTTCCAGACTTCTAAGGAAACATATTTTTCTCACAAAAAAAAAAGAACCAACACAAATTCCCCTTCACAGAAAGTTCATGCTGTTAAACTGTACAAAGAGAGGAAATGTCCTATCTTTTACATAGGGAACGCCTGGCTCCACACATGCACGGGCAATCGAAGTGATTGTGGTGTGATATCCTATTATAACGTCTGTTGCAGGGGGCCAACTGTTTGAATTACGGACTTATGCTTCTCATGTGCTACCATAGTACTCAAACTAACATTTACCTGATACGGATTACTATGTTTGTGTGTATATTTTTATACTGCCGTTCCCTGATTGTATAGGGGCAGTTGTCCCATCACAATAATTCCACAGGTCTATAACAAACGTGTGGAAAATCACCAGCAATGCTGGTTATGATGCGACGGAAGTGGTCAGAGACGGTCGGATCTGCCTCGTAAACAAAACAGGGGCACAAAAGGCAGCCCAGCGAGTATATTAAACAAACATTATTAGAGCCCCATCCGCCACGACGATGAAATACATTTTTTTTGTGATGCCTGGGATAACTTCTTTGTTTCTATCATTCTCATTTTAGTAAAGGGGTGGTCACTTTCAGCAAATATTGATATGGTTTGGTAAGGAAAAGTTTCAAATTTACTTCAACTATCCATTCCTCAAGTTTTCAACACCTGTGTTGCTGTTATTCATAGAAAGATTCTTATGTTTTTTTCTACAGAGGATAGAAATCTTGTCCATGGTCAGTGATGGACACGCAGGACACGAGCCGCTATCATTGCCAGAACGTAATAGAGCGAGGATACTAACGCTCGTGCACCTGGTGACATCACTCAGTGAGAGGACCCCGTACAAACCACAAGTACAGGGGTCCTAATATTGCGAGAAGAGAGAGCGAGGCAGCCAATCGCGGCATTGTTGAAAGTGCTTCTTGTCATCTCTTTAGCCCTAATGGAGAAAGCTGAGAGCCGAACTCCGGCAATCTATATCAGCGCCCATGATGAAATAAAGATGAAAGAGAATGCCGATATGGGGTACAGCGGACCCTGTCTTGTGATCAGAGGGGGTTCCATCATGTGAGGGACCCCCCCTCAGCCAAGCTAGACCATCTGTTAGTTTTTTAGCTTTATTTCTCGCTCTTACCTGTAAAAAATCATAACTTTCACTTTTTCTGGGACAGAGCGTGTGAGGGCTTATTTGGTGCGAAACAAATTTTACTTTCCCGTGATGTTATTTATTTAAACAGGCCATTGTCTGGAAAGCAGGAAAAAGCTTCCAATGTGGAGGAAACATTTTTAAAAATGCATGGCGTCAATATCCTGTGGGCTCAGATTTTAACTATGCTTTTGCAATATGACGGCTCCAAAAACACCTATGTTTATTGTTTGGTTCGTCGATCGCCGGGTGATACCAAACTTATAAAGGTTTTAATGCATTTTCAAAAAATTAAAGAATGTACGAAAAAGAAAAAAAAATTGCCATCTTCTGCCGTGACTAACTTTTTCATAATTTGGTTGTACGGAGGTTTGTGTTCTGTGTCCATTTTTTGCAAATAGCCGATGTTTTAATTTTGATCACTTTGTATTACATTTTATGTCATGTTAAAAAAGGTGACAATGGGTGCAATTGGGGGCATTTCCGTTTTTTGGAGGGCCCATGGTCAACATTTTAATTTAGATCGGCATTTTGGAAAGCGGTAATACCTAATGGTTTGTGTGAGTTTACTGTTTATATGTCTTGTACCGTTTAGGGAAAGGGGGGCTGATTTGATGTTATAAACTTTTTTACTAGTTTTAATTTTTTTTCACGATTTCTTAGTAGAAATCTAGGGGACATGACTCTAGATCGTAGATCGTTCCTTACCATTATACCGTATCCTATACTCGTGTAAAGGCAGAGTTTTTACAGGACAAAAAATGTGTGAAAACCCATACGGATTATAAACAAGTAAATAATAATAATAATTAAAAAATTAATCTCACCTCGGCTCCCGGTCCTCGGCGGCGGCTCTCTCTTCTATCTTCAAGTGCGGCAGTGCGTCTATGAATGACGGCGGGCGCACAATATGATTGTAGCGGTGTAGCCGCTGAGACGTAGTCAGCGGCGACACGCCGCATCGCACTGTGAGCCCGTTTGCGTCACGGGCGACTCGTGTGGCACGCCCCGGGACCGTCCAGTTCCCCCGAGACCGAAAAGTAGAGCAGAGCCGGCCACGTGAGAAGATTCTAAGACGAGTGACGTGTTTTTTCCTGTTGTAGTGCGAGGATGGTCCCGTCACGCGAGCGGACCTTTTAGCCCGAGAACGAGGGGAGACGATCAGAGAAGAGGAGCGGCCGCCCGGAGAAGGACGGAGGCCCGCGCCAGGGGGCGGGAGGCACCGCGCCCAGGGCCGGGATCCCGAATACGCATCCAAAGGGGGAGTATGTCGGAGGTGAGTATTAAGTTATTTTTTATTATCGCTGGCATTACTGAGGGGCAGGCCGGATACTGTTTGGGGGCAGGCTGTATACTTTTTGGGGGCAGGCTGTATACTTCATGGGGGCAGGCGGATTGTATGATACTTGGGACCGGCTGTTTACTACAGGGGCTGGCTGGTTTGTATACTACAGGGGGGCTATGGCTGTATACCACACCCCGGCTTATACTCGAGTCATAGGTTTCCCAGTTTTTGTTTGTGGTTAAAATTAGGGGGTCTCTTGTTATACTCGAGTATATACGGTCCCCACAATGTGTCTACTGTATTGACAGTATTATGGCGCTTTGCACATGATTCATTACAATGAGTAACGAATATTTGAAACCATGCAGCCTCGGGCTGGCTGGTATGAATATAATAAAGTCAATGGCGGCTGATGAGTTTAACAGTGAAGTCAAGATGGGAAGTTGAACGAATGCCTAATGAATTGCAATGTGGACTTTCAGGAGATCTATTGGTGGAGTCTCTGGATGCAAGGACCATCAATTACAGTGACAAGGTCTTTAAAAATCCCCTCATCCTTGACTTATACAACCAGTTTACTTCTTTTAATTCAAAAGTAGATTTTCGGATGATTGTACCACACGGTCCTGAAAAAAATCTGAAAGTGATCTGGAAAGTGTTTGCTGTCTTGACAACAACTGGTAGAGTGGTTATTAGGTCAGTTTCTGCTGACAGGTGCCCTTACTCAAAACAAGCGTGTCTGAAGGATTATCCTTAAAAAGATCGTAAACAAAAAATATTATATCATATATCTATATACTATATATATACTAGTATATATGATATATAATTATAAGATAATATATATATTGGGCTACAAAAGAGATTACACCTTTCATTAGACCCTATATTGGCAGGGCAAGAGGCATTTTTTAGGCTCTGCTGAAGCTGAAGATATAAAATGTTGAATGAAATTCTAAAATCTCAGCGATATCAAAGAATTGAGGGACAAGCTGTCTGACATCACAATGTTGTCTGCACATTCCTCCTTCCTTGAACAGATTTATGAATCCATAAAATATATGTCCCAGTGTATAAACAGCTTGGTATTTCACACAAATGAAACAATGAAACACAAATTTTGTAGATTTCCTACTACCAAGCGTACACAAGAACCTGCTAATTTTAGTGGTAGAGTGAGACCAGTGCTTTACAAATCACACCTTTCCAATCTGCTCAGCTCTGAATGGGCCTTATAGCTGGAAGCGGAAGGAAACATGGCATTATTGCAAGGAGTTCATATTCACTAAGCATATAAAAGAGTACAAGCCCGGACTTACCATGGAGAGGCATAGTTGCTACGACCCACTTCTCACAGCGTTCGTTCGGGACCGTCATTTGAGACAAGGAAAATTCACGGTGAGAGCCCCCTACCTAAACTTCCGCTTCAATAGCAGAAGCAGTTAACTAACAGAAGCTATTAGAAGCCATTGAAAATGGGTGTTTTAGGGATCAGTTAGATCTCCGTTATTATCTGTGTTTACTGACAGAAGATTAAAAATGAAGAGCCAAAAGTTAATAACTGATCAAACGAAAATGTGAACTGAGGATAGATGTGGGATGAGAGTCCCGGTTTCTAGGTCCTGGAAATGCAGGCAGCATCCAATCTATATTCCATGCACTGAACCTGCCTAAATAAGAAATTGAAATATAAGGGATGTGACTTCCAACAGGAGACCAGCACATCAATTCCTTCTGTGACTATTCCCCTGAGGTGATTTACTTTCTGCAGATCATAGGTTGAAATTTGATATGTCAACTTGCAAACCATGGAAAATGTACAATAAACTATGAGAAACAAAACATGCATCCAACGCCGCGCCACTGTAAGAAAATAGTGCAAATAGTTAGTGCTTGTCTGCTGCCTATGCCTCTCGGTGTCAACCTAACAAACCGTTAGTGAGAAAGCTCAAGGTGGTACCAACAATGGGGGCAGATATCAGTGAAGAGTAAGGGTGAAGTCCCTGGGAGGTTTAAGGTACTAATGAGGGGACTAACTCAATGTCAACGCCACTAATCTTTGCCCCTGCCCCTCCCAGGCTCATGACAATGTGCTGTGACCCAGGCCTGGCACCATATGTGGGGTGGGGGGGGGGGGCAGTGCCCTACTTCACGGGTGTGTGCCCCTCTTGGCTCTCTCCAAACGCCTAAATTAGATCCCTGAGGAAATGTCAGAAGGCGCCCCCGCCAACCACCTGGCTGTAACTTTGTTGCCCACTTGGCACTGACAGCTCAGTGTTAGTTATGCTCCTCTCTCAGATCTTCAGCGCCCAGTCCCGCATGTGCCGCCCGTGTGTCTTACGCCCTACTGGTCTCCACAAAAATGAACTACCACACCGCTATGCTTCGCCACCCCGGGCAACTGCTCTCAGTGGAAGAGCTTATTCTTACCTTGGGCCATTGCTGTGCCCCTCCAAAGTCCTAGCACCACGGGAGCCCGATAGACAAGGGAATTGTGCGCAGCACTGCCCTCTTCCTGTCCTGGCCTCTTCTGGGAGCAGCGGGGTAGGGCCTCGTGTGACTCCCTATATCTACAGCACGGCGCCATTACCAGCAGGCTCAGCCCCACTTGTACTTTCTATACAAGTACGTACTGGAAGTGTGTATTCGCCCGCCCCAGCGCCCCTCAGTAGCAGGAGAGGGCGGGACAGCATGTTGCTAGGGTTACATTACGCGCTAAGTATAATCTCATCCGAGCGCCATTGCCTTCATTTCTGTGTGTACATGTGCTGGATAGGGCACACGCTTATAAACTGCAACTCCTTCAGAGACCATTATTTTCAGCTTTTTTAGTACTCCCTTCCTCATTCAGTAGTCTTTTCATCTTATGTTGAGAGCTATGTGAGGACTTATTATCTTGCAGGACAGGTTGTACTTTTGTGTGGCGTCATTATTATTCCGTTCCATGTACACAGAAGCGGAAAAACACTGTTCCAAAAAATTTTACAAAAACAATCCAAATGACACATCCCATTTATATTTGGGTCGTACGATTGAAATACCAAATTTATATAATTTTGTCGGTTTAACGACGTCCTAGAGTGTTACTGCCGTGGATCAGTGCCATCACCCATTGTGGCAGATAAAGCTGCCCTGAATGAAGTGGCTCAGTCTTTAAGCCACGTGAAGCAGAGCCCTTCCTTTAAGAAGAGTCAAAATTTGTGTCATATGTGGAGGATTCAGGAGCCGGTTCCCCCCGAATCACCCACAGAGAAAAAAATCGCACCTGTCTCTTAAGACAAAGGGGCATTTAAATGCGGAAAGCAAACGCGCGCCTTTCTGAATGCATGCGTACTCCATACTATGGCGGGAAATAGGCATCCTGTACAGCGGTTGGGTAGGGGTAGACAGGCCGACACATGGGAACGGAGTCTAAGTGGCACTGGTCTTAATCACGATCCCGACAAAGGTATGGACTCTGCGGAAGGGGTACCACCAGGTGTTTCCACAGGTCTTACTAGGCCCCGCGTTGGAGCCAACCTGGTCGAGGTACCTAGTATAAAGACAGCCTCATGGTCAGGTTCAGGCACCGGGCCAGTGGGCCCAGAGAAGAAGACAACGATCCAAGTCCAATCTGAGGTCAGCAACGGGAGGTCCAGGCAGATGGGAACGGGGAACACGAGGAGCAGGCATACACACAGGAACGCAGTGTAGTGGGGAAACACACAGGAACACTGGGATCAGAAGCGGAAACACACAGGACCCAGCAGGAATACTCAGGAATGTCAAAGGGCGCTTCTCAATGGGTGTAGGCACTTACAAGATCGGCGAGGCAGGTGGGCAGGGCTGGATTATGAAAGAGAGTGGAGTAGTTGCATGGCCTTTTAAATTTCCGACAGAGGCGCGTGCCCTAGGAGGCGAGAGGACGCCGCATGTATGGCATCCGACTGAGAGCAGGAGGCTGGGGACAGATGAGTCGGAGTGGGGGCACACAGAGAACACGGGTAGGCTTCTGCGTTCCGAGACAGGGAACGCGGGGGGAGCACCTGTGACACTGCCCATCCCCCTTCGTGAGCATAAGAAATCGCTAAAGTAAGGCCTTGGTCGACGTATCTTGGCTCCCCAATGATCTCTCATCAGCGACTGCAAATCCTTTCCAGTCAAAAAGAAGAACCGCCCTACAAAAAAAGGTGGTGATTAGCTATGACCGGGTATTCATATCCCAGAGGGGTGTAGCATGCAGCATTCCCGGTAAGGAGGCTGTTGACGAGGCCACTTTAGACCATTCTGAGATACGTCGTTGTAGGCTTAAGTTCATAGTGCACGGAGCACTGGGTGATAAAGACTGCACAACTTGTGGTCCCCATAAAAACTTGGAGGGCATGGAGAGTCCGCCTAGCGTTCTACGGAAGATAGGCAAACCGGATGAAGGGAGCCGCGGGGGGGGGAACTTGACGCTGCTGCTGAGTTAGCCAAATTGCTGCAACACTGGCGGTGGAATTGTCTGAGTTGCGACCTTGCCACAGCAACTCTGAGGGAATGACTCTGGACCACAATGTTGGTAATATCAGCCAGGCCAGGTAGTGGAAACTTGCTTTGATGGGTTTCAATGGCCAGATCCTTTAATGTTAGGATTAAAGGGTTGTGGAAACACTGTACACCGTGATGAGGTGTTGTAAGCTGGCAACCACTGGAGCAAAGTCTAAGTGGACTACCCGGTTTTCACCCGAGCTGCCGGCAAAGAAGGGGGGTTGGAGTGCTGCGGCGTGGGAGTACCACACATCGCTCAACAGGCGAAACTTTGTCACGGTGGTGGCCAAGGCGAGTAGTTAGAGAGTCATATAAAGCAAAAAAATCGTAGTCAAGGACATGCAGGAGATCAGACAGGCAGCACGGTCCATCATAGCAGAAGCAGGAGCACATGTCAGGGCTGTCAGCAGAGGGCGCAAGTAGAAGCAGAGCGAGGTCACAACGGGAAATCAGCATAACGCAAAGGAGCAAGCTTTAGACCACGGACAAGGCACAAGATCGGGCGGGGGCCTATGGGGAGGGAAGACTGACTATTTATCGGATAGCCAGGTGGGCAGTGCCAATTAGCCGGTGGGGATGGACGTGCCAGCTTGCTGGGTAGTGTATGAAAGCGCGGAGCGCAGACAGGTGAGTGAGGCCGCTGCAGGGTGATGGGGCACAGGGAGGACATGGGTGTGTCTGCGACCCGAGAGGGAGTAATCACATATTAATTCTACTTGTGATTATAACGGCTTAGAGCACCTGCTTCGAAAAGCTTGGTGGTCCCCTATATAGCTTTAGCCACTCAAATGCGGATTGCTTATGGCTTGCCATTCAAAATATTTTGGTTCTTTTGCCTTCTTCCATGATGAGTAGACCCTGGTCCTCTTCCACAGCTGCTCTAATAGTGACTCTTGTGTGGACCAAGGTTACAACTAAAAATTGAGGACCCTGATGGCAAAATTGTTGTGCCTCCCCACCAGGGCCGCATTTTTAGCACCTACGGAATAGGCGTTATAGTAGTGCCCTGTGGGAAGATTAATTGCATAAAAATCCCGCCTTCCTGTACCGGCTCAAAACGAATCGTCATCAGAAGCAGCGGGCGTGTCAGTTTATATACAGCTGATTTACTGTAACATTTGAGAAATGCGTGACCGAGTCGGGTAAGGGTCTTCCCCCTTGTATTGGATACTTGTGCCGCTTGCCAGGGGATCCGAATCTACTTCTGATAGGCCCTGAGTTCTGCCCTTCCCGGGGGCCCCGATGTCTTCTGCCCAGTGTTTGGGTCTGATTGTACATTGTCTGCGCATGCGTATGCATGCTCAAACTGTTTCACTACTCTACAATGAATTAGTCACCCCTCGCTACCCCCCCCCAGAGCAGTGTACTTGGACTGCAACAGAAATCACAGCATTGCTGGTTCCAGTTCAAGTTGTATAAAAGTAAATTTTAAACATTTCCATACACAAATAAAAATAAATAAAAACATAGTCCCCTGAAATGTCACTTCCCTACCAAAACTTAATTAACGTATAAAAAAACACAAAATCCACAAAAAAAAATAGTGCATTCTTCAGGTGAACAAAATATTAAAGCCGATATAGGCCACATTAATTAAAATAGAAAAAATAATTAGAGCCTGTTACAATTTGACAATGCCATCTGATCTGGATGGAGATCCTTCCAGGTTCTATGCTTGGGCGTGCGTGAGCTCCCCCATACAGAAAGGTCTATCCACAACATATGGTGGTATCAGTGTACTCGGGAGAAATGGGTATCAAACTTTGTGAACGCTTTTTTCATTAATCCATTTCCAAATGTTTAATTTCCACCCAAAATTAATGTAGTGTCAAAAAATATTAAAATTTGTAGACCGCACCTCCATTTTGTTGTACCCATAGAAAAACACCTAAAAGGTTAACAAAACTTCTTTAAAAAGTGCTTTTCATATGTTGAGGTATGTAAGTTCCATAATGGGGCCCAATTTATGTGTTAGTGTATTATTTAGGCCATCACAGTCAATTAAAAGTTGAGGAAGTCCGTCTAAATCCAGGTTACCAGAACCAAGATGGCAACAAGATACATTACAAGTACCAAGCTTCAAAATACAGCCACCAGAAACAGACTTCTACATACAGTACGTAAGGCAGTCAGGGCCGGAAGGATATAGCGGGGCTCCCGGGCTACGGAGCCCCGGGCCCCCCACCATCTTTGCCCCCCCAGGGGCGCCCACAAGATCGCGTCCCCCGGGCCTTGGATCTGAGCCGTCCACATGACCCCGGCACAGGTGACCGCCTACCCGCATATCCTCCTGTTTGTATCGGGCCAGCCAGCCTTCCCACCCGACCCCGAGCACATAGTTACCGCTCCCTGCCCGCCATGCAGCTGCATGGCCAGGCCTCCTGCCCTGCGCGCAACATCTCCGATCACGCTCCCTCCTCCCCCGCCTGAACATGTAACAGCATCTACAAAAACTCCCCCCCACCCCCCTGCCAGCACAAGCAGACGTCCTCCGCTAACCCACGCCGGCACAAGCAGACGTCCTCCGCTAACCCACGCCGGCACAAGCAGACGTCCCTGCACCCCCCGCCGGCACAAGCAGACGTCTCCGTCACAAATGCCCCCCCCCACCCCCCGCCTTGCACAAGCAGTCGATCCTCATTCACCCGCCGGCACGAGAGACGTCCTTCGCTACCCACACTGCCCCCTCCCCACCAGCATCAAGCAGTGTGTCCTCCCCTTCATCCCACCCGGCCGGGACAAAGCAGCCGTCCTTCGTGCCCCACCCACTATCTGGAACAAGCAGCCGTCCTCCGCTAACAAGCCACCCCCCGTCCCCGAACACCCGCCTGACGGGGACGGACGGTCACCTAAAAGGGTTAAGTATACATTACATATGATTTATCGGTGGATATATGGTGTATATATGATGTATATACAGTTGTATTATATGTAATACAGTGTAATATAAAGGGTGTATATGGGTTATATCCTGTGTGTGCATATGTACACTGGGATATGTGTATATACTGTGTATATGGTATTATGCATCTCTCTACTATTTATATGTGATATACTGTGTATATGTTTATATATGCATTACTGTCTTAGTATGATATACTGTGTATATGTTATATATGCATCTACTGTGTATATACTAGTATATGTGTATGGGTGTGGCTTCTACTTGTATCTGCTGTGTTGTATAGGGTATAACTGTGTACCATGTGTTACATACTGTGTATATGTTGTATAATGCATCTACTGGTTATGTGTACTAAGGTATATATGATATACTGTTGTATAGATGGGCATATACTGTATTTATAACGCAATTACTGTATAAGAACATGGATATGTGCACATTAAATATAATATATATATATATATATATATATAATATATATATTATATATTGTGAGAAGGTACAAGGGGCCTTATTGATGGCAGATATTTCCAGACGGTTGCCTGGCCCTCAGTGAAGTGAGCCGGTTAATGTTGGTCAGGACCTTAGGTTTCGGCAATTGTTTTTAATGCTACAAAGTGCCAGTAATGCATTGATCCGGGCCGAGCTTTCCTTGGAGTAGTCAAGGCAGGGTGGTGTGTGACACTCCCACTATCCATGGCAGGTTTTGGCTGACAGATAAAGCAGGAAGCTCGGTGAGCTGGGGGGGAGTGTTTGCAGTCTGGAAGTCTCTGCCCGCTATAGGCATTGCGAGCAGGGAGGTGTTACACCCCAGCCAAGATCAGCAATAAGTGAAATTGTGTGGTATGTGTGGCTGGACTGGAGACAATCAGCCTACAAAGGAGGTGAGTCAAAGGGCCTGTTTATATGGCTGTATTTTCTGGTATAGCTGAAGCAAGCCGATCTGTTCGTTAGTTTTTCGATAACTGTTTGGAAAAAGAAATAAAACAGCTACCTGGATGTTATGAAGTTCCATTTGAGGTGATCCCCTACAATTTGTGTGCTTTGGACTTGTGGGCATTCCCTGGAATAGTTTTGTTTAGAGCCAAAGGCTAGCTCAGAGCCAGCACACAGCAACGCGCCATGGAGGAGCTGATCAAGACAACTGTGCAGTCAAACTTGCAGCAAAGAGAGCACATGCTGAGGCTTGTCAAGCCCAACAGCGAAACCAACCAAGCTCTTCTAGCAATGGTAGTAGTACTCTGACAGACTGCCGTCCGCATGCAGGAGAGTCCAGCTCTGCCAAACCGACGATTGATGCTGTCACCTTGTCAGAAAGACTGTAAGGGACCCAAGCATTTGCAGAAGATGACGCCGAGGATTGACGTGAGGAGTTTCTCACAGTGATTTGAGCGAGTGGCTCCTGACCGGAGAGAGAAGCTGCTTTGCCGACAGGTCAGGGGACTGAAGTAAACTGGCTCCATATTAACTGGCGAGACCAAAGGCGTAGTATGACCTGGCCCTCAGGATGACACGGAGTATCCAATTAAAGCGGAAATACTGGCACGGCTTGGTGCCACCTTAGCAGTCCGAGCACAGAGGGTGCACCACTGGGCCTATAGCCTGGAAAAACAAGCGCCAAGATCACAGTGTTTGACTGTGTGTGTCATCTAGTCCAGAGTGGTTGAACCAGACACTGCTCTCCAGCCCAGATTGTCGAATCCGAGGGGGTGTAGGACCGATTATGCAACTCCCTTCCCCGGCCATACAGTGCTTGGGTTGCCACAGCGGTGACCCCAGAATGACCGATCGATTCTAGCTGGGACTGGTTGGAGAGGTTCACACTATGGAGAAATCCCTGGGAAGGGCCAGGGATTATGAAATCTGTATAATGGGAGAAGCCCCAAATAAAATTGGAATGTCAGAGGACTGGGCCTAAAAACCTCATTATGGGTCGAACCAACGGACAAAGGGAGGACCAACCAGTGACCAAAGGGATACACCGGGAGGCTGGTATTTGGCTTGGAGATGTCATGCTGCGGGTCTATGGCGGCCCCAGTGTCCCCTCACCACAGAGCCCATGGATTGCTATGTGGGGCGCCGCGTTCGTGATTTTTGCCCAGCCTGCCATGTAGTGCAACCCCATACCAGCCAAGGGGGAGGGACCCACAGATGTGTACCATGATGGTTAATGGGACTCTTAGTTTCAGAATGTGGACTCAGGGAAGTTTGGTCACTCTCATCTCGGCACTCTCCCTCACATTTATGGCATCCTGGGAAAACTCTGGGTGTGACATGCATCCATGGGGACACCAAGGTTTACCAGTGCTCAGGTTAGGCTTGGGACAGACACAGGTTTGGTACGTGTTGCACAATGGGGTGGTTGTTAAAACAACGGATGTATGAGGCTAATTGTTGGACCGTGTTGCCCTGTTCTGGGACCTGTGGGCCAAGGCAGCTTTGCAAAGTTCCCAGAGAAACCAGTCGCCTGTGATGGGAAAATCCTGAGGAGGAAACACCAGGTTTCCTCTGAATGTCACTAAAGGGGAGAATAGGAAGGAAGATTCAAACTCAGAGGAGGCAGTTGTCCCTGATTCTTAAATTATCCCCCAGGGACACAATTTTTGGCACAGCCCAACTCCGGGACAGGACCTAACAGGGGCACTAGAGAAGGTACAGCGTTTAAATGGGGATGGCTCAAGACATGGGGGAAGAAACCCGTACCCACATTTGCCCTGAATCAGACCTTTTATTACGGGTGACTAAAAATAAGGAGAGATAGGTCAGAGCAGTTACGGTCCCAGGGACATATAGACGTTATGGTATGGATAGACCATTCACATGTGTTGGGAGGTCACCTAGGGGGTGGACCAAAAAACACTTGAGAGTGACTTACAACGATTCTATTGGCAGGGGTGTTACGGGAAATCAGGAGATTAATGTAACTCTGTGTGTCCTTCTCGCCAGATCAACATTCCCCCCAGTGGAAACATTTCGCAGCCCTATCGGTCCATTTGCCAATTATGAGGTCCCATTTGAAAGAATAGCAATGGTGTCCTGGTAGGACCCTTAGTGAAGTCAGCTCGGGGGACCATCAGTACATCCTAGTCATTGTGGAAATTATGCACAGTTTACCCCGCGGTGTGTCCCCTAAGGAACCCTCTCCAGGAAATATGGCCAGGGAGTTGTTGTTTATATGTTTTTCCCTACGGGATTCCCAAGGAGATCTTTAACGGACAGGAACCCCGTTTGTCAAGGTGATGAGGGGAACGTTTGTAAGGTGTTAAAAGTCACCAGTGCGCACATCGTGTACCACCCCCAGACAGATTGGTCTCGTGGACGCGATTTAATAAAGACCATGAAGTCCATGCTGAAAAAGGTGGTAGAGAAGGATGGGCGGAGGACTGGATGTTCTTTTCCAATATCTTTTTGTTTCAATTAGAGAAGTGACCCCAATCCTACCCCTGGGTTTTCACCTTTGAATACTTGATGGCAGGCACCCCAGAGGTCTCTTAGAGGTGGGCAAAAGAAATTGGGAAAGTGAGTTACACCATATAAGAGTGTGTTGAGATTGTAGCTCAGATGCCAGGAAAGGATGTCCAGCTAGTGATGCCAATTGTAAAGGATTGCATCTCTCCAGGCCAAGGAGTCACGGCCAGGGTCATAAAGATCTGCTCGTGTGCGACAGTTACATCCAGGAGATCGCACTACTGGTTTTAGTCCTACTGTGGAGAGCTAGTTCCTAGCAAAATTGAGGGGCCCTATGGATAGTGGAAAAGGTTGGGGAGGTCAATATAGGGTCCATCAGCAAGGGAAGCGGAAGCCCTTCCACGATCTATCATGCCCAATCTGACAACCCTGGAAAGAGATGTGTCCCCCCCCTGAGGCTTCTTGACTGTGACTCAATCGGAGTCACCATCGAAGCCATTAAAAATTTCAGAGGACCTTACCCCTTCCCCAAAAACAAACATTGTAGGGAAATGCTGCAGAGGGGGAAGGGCAGGATCTATTCACCGAAAGCCCTGGTTGTAATACTGTGATAGAACATGCTATAATCCACAGAGCCTCAGTCAGGGTAAATTTAAGCCATCATAAGGATCCCTGAGGCCCAGTAGGGAGGTAATCTCAAGGAAGGGTCAAAAGGATGTAGAAAAACTGGGAGTGATTGAGAGGTCCAAAAAGGGGTGTGTCCAATCCCATAGTGTTAGTGACAAGCCAAATGGGGAATGGCTGGATTCTGCAATGACTACCGCAGACTCAATGAGGTATCCACAGTGATGCTTACCATGGCCCAGGGTGATGAGCTAAAAATAGAGCAATATTGCCGCCAGGTTACTCAGACCCTAGGACCTTACTAAGGGATATTGGCAGATTCCATTGTCTAAAGAGCTAAGGAAAAAAACAGCTTTTTCCACACCTGAGGGGAGTTTCCAGTACGTTCGAATGACATTTGGGTGGAGGGGGCCCCGCCACTTTCCAGAGAGCCATGGACCAGGTTCTACGTCCTCACAGGACGTAGGCAGCAGCGTCTTGGATGATTATTGTATTTTGTATTTAGTCATGACTGGGAAAGTCACTCATTAAAGCTTCAGGCTGTCCTGAATTCTCTATAAGGGCTGGATTTACGATTAATCCAAATAAATGTGCCCTAGGAATGGATGGAAATCCAGGTAACTGGGTTACATAGTGGGAAGAGGGGGAAATTAAACCCCAACTGAATAAAGTGGAAGCTATTCAGATTGGCCCAGCCCACTACACAAGAAACCAAGGTCGGGCATTTCTAGAATGTGGGTACTACAGGCGATTGGTCCCAGGTTTGCAGAGATAGCAGTTCCTGTGACTGACCTCACCAAGGGTACAAAGCGGCAATGGTGCAGTGGTCTCCAGAAGCAGAGGGGGCTTTTCTTAAAGAAGTTAAAGGAAAGCCTTTGTGTAGTCAAACCAGTGTTGATAGCTCTGAACGTCTCCCGGGTGAGTTTGTGGTCCAGAAGATGGCGGACTATGATGTATGTCTGGGTGCAGTATGTCTCAAGTAGTCAATGGGGAAGAAGAGCAACCCAGATGTGGTTACTAGCAGGAAAAGTCCCCAGCGGAGAGAAATTATGGCCTAATGAGAAAGAATGTCTGGACCATAAAGTGGGCACTAGACTCAATCAGGTACATTTATTGGGAAGGAGGTTCAAGCTAGTGTCAGACCTGCCCACTAAGATTGGATGCGGGAGAAGACAGAGGGAAGAGAAGGGGAAAAATGCCGGGTCACCCGCTGGTTCCTGGCCATACAAGATTTTTCCTTTTCACAGTAGAGCACAGGCCAGGAAAAATGAAGGAAATGCAGACCGCCCTGTGTCCAGGGTACAGAGTATGGTGCGACGACACAGTGGTGCCAAAACCCCCGGCTTTTGTCAAGAGGAGGGGGGGTATGTGAGGAAGGTCAGGGGGCCATTATTGATGCAGATAGTGTACCCGACGGCTGCCGGCCTCAGTGAAGTGAGCCGGTTGTTATGTTTGGTCAGACACCTTAGGTTTCTGGCAAATTGTTAATGTAGCAAAGCTGTTATGAAGTTATCGGGTCCGGCTTTCCATTGGAGTAGTCAAGAGCAGGGTGGGTGCTACTCCCACATATCAGGCCCAGTTTTGGCTGAAAGTAAAGCCAGGAAGCTAGGTGATGAGTGGGGGATGTGTTTGCAGTCTGAGAAGTCCTCTGCTATACTGCATGCAGAGCTGGAGGTGTTACAAGCAATAGGACCAGCAATGTGACATGTTGGTTATGCGCTTGATGGAGACACAGCTCACCAAAAGGACTGAGTCAAAGGCCGTTTATATGGACTGTATTTCTGTTATATGTCTGAAGCAAGCAGATTTCGGTTTCGTTTTAAACGGTTTTGGTAAAAGACAATAAACAGCTACCTGGACTGTTACTGAAGTTGCCATTTTGAGTGATCCCCTACAATATATATATATCTATATTTGATGTTGTGTTGTTTATGTTTATATGCTTTGGATGTGGTTATGTATATGTATATTGCTTTGTATTATGAATGTGTTGGGTGTGTATTTCCGTATGGTGTGTGAAAATGCGGTATATACGGAATGCGTGTGTATTTGCTGTATGTGGGTATATTCTGTATGTATATGCAGCATGGGTGTATATGGTCTTTTTATACTGCATGTATGTGTATATATGGTCAGTGTATACTGTATGTGTGTATTATATATCGATATATTGGGTGTATGCAGTATGTGTGAGGTATATATACTGTTATGTGTGTATATTCTTATTGGAGTTTGTGATACTCTGTATATTAGTGATAAATGTAGATGGTAATAAAGGTGTGTGTATACTGTATTATATGGTTGCAAGAATACGAGGTTTAGCACTTTATGTGTTGTAATGAGTGTATAAATGGTGTCATTGTATAAAACTGCGGGACTGCATGTCTGGGGTGCGGGGCTGGAGGTGTATGTTAAAGGCGCACTGCATATCTGGTTAGGGGTGAAGGTAGAATAAGATTTTGTATGGACACAAGGGGGGGCAACTGAGGCGGCTATAGTAGCCGTGGTACTGGGGCGAGGCGGTTGGTGTTATGTAGCCTGTGTCTGGGGGCAAGGCGGGTTTGTATGGAGCTGTGTTACTGGGGGTAAGGCGGCTGTATGTAGCTGTGTTACTGGAGCGAGGCGGAGTATTGTAGCGTGTTACTGGGGGTGTAGGAGCTGTATATAGGTTGGTACGGAGCAAGGCGGCTGTAGCTGTATGTAGTAGAATGTTAATGGGGAGAGGCGGATGTTATGTAGATGTGGTTACTGGGGTCACTTGAAGAGCGGACTGTATGTAGCTGTGTTGTGAGAGGGATTGAGGTGGCTGTTTGGAGCTGTGTTATGGGGGTGGTGAGGGTGTGACGGCCGCTGTATGTATATGTGTTATGGGGGTGCGGTGGATTGAGGGTGGATGTATTGTAGCGGTTGACTGGGGGCGATCGGCGGGCGTATGTAAAACTGTTGTTCACTGGGGGCGAGGACGGGACGGGCTGAGGCTGTATGGTAGCAGGGTTACTGGGGCGAGGGCGTATGTAGCTGTGTTACTAGGGATGAGGTGCTGTATGTAGCAGTTTACTGGGGGCGAGGCGGCTGTACTTTGTACGTTGGTGTTTAATGGGGGCGAGAGGCGGGCTTATGGAGTGCTGTTACTGGGGATGAAGCTGGCTGTATGAGCTGTTGTACTGGGGATGAGGAGGCTGTCGGCTTTGTAGCTATGTTAATGGGGATGAGTCGGCCTGTATGGGCTGTAAGCTGTGTTACTGGGGGCGAAGCGGCTGCATGTAGCTGTGTTACTGGAGGTGAGGCGGCTGTATGTAGCTGTGTTACTGGGGTTGAGTCGGCGATATGTAGCTGTGTTACTGGGGATGAGGCGGCTGTATGTAGCTGTGTTACTGGGTCCAGGCGGCTGTATGTAGCTGTGTTACTGAGGGCGAGGCGGCTGTATGTAGCTGTGTTACTGGGGATGATGCGGCTGTATGTAGCTGTGTTACTGGGGATGAGGCGGCTGTATGTAGCGGTGTTACTGGGGGTGAGGCAGTTGTATGTAGCTGTGTTACTGCGGGGATAGTGAGCAGGAGGAAGTGTATGCACGCTGCACTCAGTGGGGGCCTCCACCACATTTTGCACCCAGGGGCCCCCACCAACCTTAATCCGGCCCTGCATGCAGTACTAGAACCAATATTACTACAACAATGCATAGTGCTAACGCAAGTGCATGAAGACGGTAACTTCTCCCTAGTGCTGGGTACCAATGTCCTCCGCCACTGCTATCCTGAAGTGCTGAAGGCTCTCCAGAACTCCCTACCAACAATGCCCAGTGATTCTCCGAAGGTGATTCAAGAGACCATGCAAGCCTGGCAGCGCAACAGAAGTTTGCTGGCCCCAACGGAGAAATTTGCAGAGCCCGGATCAAAGATCCTCAACCTTTCCGCCTTCAGCCTAGGAATGAGATCTTAGCATGGTGCCAAGCCTGTTCAAGGTCAATACTACAAGACCATGGTAGATCCAACATACCATCCCTACTGGCTCTCATCCTCCTATCAAGGAAAGGTATCGGCCAATTCCTCCAGTATGTTACCGGGAGGTAAAGAAGCTGGTACAAGAGATGAAGACAGCCAATGTTATCCAGGTGAGCCACAGCCCGTGGGCTGCCCCACCGGTCCTTCTAAAGAAGAAGGATGGAACCCTTCGCTTCTGTGTTGACTATCGCTTCTGTGGAACCTTTCAATTCTGTGTTGACTATCAACAATATCACCCACAAGGATGCCTATCCGCTGGCTCGAATCCCTTGCAGCCTTAGGGTCAGCTGCCTTTTTTTTCACCATTGAGTGTCCATGGTGCCTGAAGGTAGGGAGAAGACGGCCTTCAGCACCCCAATGGGCCTGTTTGAGTTCAATAACATGCCCTTTGGCCTATGCAATGCCCCGGGCACGTTCCAGCGGTTAATGGAAAGATGTTTAGGACATCGAAACTTTGAGACGATACTATTATACTTGGATAATATCATCATCTAGGAGGATCCTAGGAAGAGCACATGTGGTGAGCGCTGATGGAATTGAGCCAGACCCAGAGAAGGTCACAGCTGGCCTACCATGACTACCATCCGGGATATCAAGAGCTTCCTGGGATTTGTCAGCTACTACCGGCGTATTCCAGACAAAGTTTTCCCAGCTGGAGGAGGCACACCTGCAAGAACTCTTAAGGGGACTTCCAAAAGATGGCCAACGGTCCGGAGCGCCCATCGACTGGACGCCAGAACAAGAAGCTGCGTTCCAGATGCTGAAGCAAAGGCTGACTGAGCCTTCGGTGCTAGGATATCCAGATCTGCCCTTTATACTCTACACCTATGCCAGCAAGCAGGTACTAGGGGCTGTATTAGCCCAGCTCCAGAATGGAACCGAAAGGGTCATAGCCTACACCAGCCGTTCCCTCCAAGAACCGGAACTGAATTACCAGAATTACAGCTCATTCAAGTTGGAGTTCCTGGTGTTAGTCTGGGCTGTGACCAAAAAGTTCAAATACTATCTGGCTGCTGCCTTCTTCACCGTCTTCACCGACAACAACCCCTTGGCACATCTGAACACCGCCCGGCTTGGAGCACTGGAGCAGCGGTGGGCCTCCAGGCTAGCCAACTTTAACTTCACTATCAAGTATCGGGCCGGCAAAACAATTGACAACGCCGATGCTCTGTCCCATCTCCCTTTGTTAAATATCACTATAAATAGATATTTCTTGCAATTCCTAATTTGAGAATTAGGAACCACGATGATGAGCAATGTTTCAAAAAATCAGAAGCGATCCTTTGTTCCAGATGTAAAGTATACTTGTATAAGCATGTATATGTGCCCACATTTAAATAAATAAAATATATATATCTATTATCCTATCATCTATATATATAGATTTGTGTATGTTTATGTTTATATGTTTGTATGTGGTATGTATGTATAGCTCTATCTACTGAATGTGTGTGTATTTCCGCGTATGTGTGTGAAAATGCTGTTATATACTGAATGACGTGTGTATTTTGCTGTATGTTGTGTAGATTCTGTATGTAATGCAGCATGTGTTGTATATGATTTTATACTGCATGTATGTGATATATGCAAGTCGGTTGTCTATACTGTAGTTGTATAGATAGATCTATATATATATATATATATTGTATATAGTGTGTATGCAGTAGTGTGATGTATATATACTGATGGGTGTATATTCTTTATTGCGTTTGTGCTATACTATGTAAGTAGCTGTATAAATGGAGAGGGTACATAAAGTGTCGTGTATACTTGTATATATATGAGTGTGCAAGACATACGAGTGGGCACTTTCGTGTGTATATATGAGTGTATAAATGTGGTGTAATTGCTTAAACTGCCGGACGCATTGTCTGGTTGCGGGTTCTGACCGGTGTATGTTAAATGGCGGATGCTATCTGTAAGGGGTGAAGGTTAGAATAAAGATTTATTACTGGAGATGAGGAGGCTATATGTAGCTGTGTTACTGGGGGAGGCGGTTGATGTAGCTGTGTTTACTGGGCAAGGCGGTTGTATGTAGCCTGTGTTATGGAGGAGGCGGCTGTATGTAGCGTGTTAATGGGGGTGAGCAGCCTTATATAGCCGTTTGTTATGGAGCAAGGCGGCTTGTATGTAGCTGATGTTACTGGGGGATTGAGGCGGCTGGATGAGCCTGTGTTGACTAGGGGATGAGGCCGGCTTGTATGTGAGCTTGTGTTACCAGGATGAGAGTGGCTGTTTGTGCTGTGTTAATGGGGGTGAGGCGCTGTCTGTATCTGTGTTACTGGGGGTGAGGTGGGTATGTAGCTGTGATTACTGGGGGCCGAGGCGGCTGGTATGTAACTGTGTTACTGGGGGCGAGGCGGCGGCTGATGTAGCTGTGGTACGGCGGGGCGAGGGGCCGAGGTGGCTGTATTGTTGTAGCGTATAGCCTGTTTACTAGGGATGAGGGGCGTATGTAGCAGTGTTATCTGGGGGCGCGGCGGGTGATGTAGAGTGTTACTGGGGATGAGCTGGCTGTATATGTAGCGTGTGTTACTGAGGGATGAGGTGGACACTGTATGTTTAGCATGTGTTACTGGGGGCGAGTGAGTGCGGACTAGGCGCTGTCATCGTAGCTGTATTACAAAAATAAGGGATGAGGTGGCTGTATGAGCTGTGGTATGGGGTTTTTTGGAGGGCTGTTATCTACTGGTATGGAGCTGTGTTACGGGATGGGGGCGAGGGTGCATGTACAGCTGTGTTACTGGGTGCGGCAGGCGGTGTTATGTAGAGCTGTGTCTACTGGGGGAGGCGGCTGTATGTAGCGTGTTACTGGAGGCATGAGTGGCTGTATGTAGCTGTGTACTGAGGAGTGAGGCACCTGGTATGTAGCCTACTCCTGCTGTTACTGGCGGGGAGGGGTGTATGTAGCTGCTGTGTTACGGGGGGGGCGAGGCGGCGATTGGGTAGACTGTGTTACTGGGGATGAGCCGGCTGCTATGAGCTGTGTACTGGGGGCAGAGGGGCTTGTATATTACTGGGTAGCGGTTATGTGGTATACTGGGGATTGAGGTGGCTGTATGTAGCTGTTACTGGGGGCAGAGGGGGCGTATGTAGCTGTGTATAGGGCGATGAGCGGCTGTATGTAGCCGTAGTGTTACTGAGGTTGAGGTGGCTGTATGTAGCTGTGTTACTGGGGTGAGCGGCTGGTAGTGTAGCTGTTCTTTGCGGGATGAGGTGGCCTGTTGTAGCTGTGTTACTGAGGGGCGAGGCGGCTGTATGTCAGCTGTGTTACTGGGGATGCGAAGCGGTGCATGTAGCTGTGTTACTGGAGTGAGGTGCTGTATGTTAGCTGTTTACTGGGGTTGAGTCGGCGATCTGTCGCTTGGAGAGGGCTGATGTACTGTGTGTACTGAGGCCAGGGGCTGTATGTAGCTGTGTTACTGAGGGGAGGCGGCCTGTATGTAGCTGTGTTATTGGTGATTGCGGCTGTATGTGATGTGTTACTGGGATGAGGGGCTGTAGTGTACGGTTGTACTGGGGGGTGAGGCAGTTGTATGTAGCTGTGTTACTGCGGGATAGTGAGCAGGAGGAACGTGATATCACGCTGCACCAGGGTGGGCATCCACCAAATTTTGCCACCCAGGGGCCCCCACCCACCTACGGCCCTGCATGCAGTACTAGAACCAATATAAACAAATGCATAGTGCTAACGCAAGTGCATGAAGACGGTAACTTCTCCCTAGGGCTGTCGGTACCAATGTCCTCGCCACTGCTATCCATGAAGCTGCCTGAGGTCTCCAGAACTCCTACCAACAATCCCAGTGATTCTCCGAAGGTGATTCAAGACCATGCAAGCCTGGCAGCCGCAACAGAACCGTTTGTTTTGCTGGCCACAACGGAGAACACTTGCACGAGCCCGGATCAAAGATCTCAACCTTCCGCCTTCAGCCTAGGAATGAGTCTTAGCATGGGTGCCAGCGCGTTCAGCGTCAATACTACAAGACATGGTAGATCACAGAATACCATCCATATAGGGACTCTTCATCCTCCTATCAAGGAAAGGTATCGGCCAATTCTCCAGTATGTTACCGAAGAGAAGGTAAAGAAGCTGGTATCAGAGATGTAAGACAGCCAAGTTATCCAAGGGAGCCAAGCCCGAGGGCCTGCCACCACGCGTCCTCTAAAGAAGAAGGACTGGAAGCCCTCGCCTTCTGTGTTGACTACGCTCTGTGCGAACTCATTTCAATTCTCGTGTGATATCAAACAATATCCACCCACAAGGATACCTATCCGCTGGCTCGAATCCCGTGCAGCCTTAGCGGTCAGCTGCCTTTTTTTTCACCATTGAGTGTCCATGGTGCCTGAAGGTAGGGGAGAAGACGGCCTCAGACCCCAGGCCCGTTTGAGTTCAAAAACTGCCTTTGGCCTATGCAATGCCCGGGGCACCGTTCCTAGGCGGTTAATGCAAGATGTTCTAGGACATGAAACTTTGAGACTGATACTATTTATACTTGGTGAATATCATCATGCTAAGCTTGAGGATCTGCGGATCCAGGAAGAAGCACATGATGGTGAGCGCTGATGAGAACTTGAGCCAGACCAGAGAAGGTACGCATGGCCTACCATGAATCTACCATCGGGATATCAACGAGCTCCTGGATTTGGTCAGCTACTACGGCCGTATCCACCGAAGTATCCCAGCTGGAGGAGGCACACCTGCAAGAGAACTCTTAAGGGGACTTACAAAAAGATGGCCACGTTGGCTCGGAGCGCCATCACTGGAACGCCAGACAAGAAGCTCTGATCCAGGATGCTGAAGCAAGGATGACTAGCCTTCGGTGCTCATAGGATAATCCAGATCTGCCTTTATACTCTCACACTTATGCAGCAAGCAGGGCTAGATGGGTGTATTAGCCCAGCTCCAGAAGGAAACCGAAAGAGGTCATTAGCCTACACCAGGTCTCCTTCAGGAGAACTGGAACTTGAATTACAGAATTACAAGTCATTCAAGTTGGAGTTCTGGTGTTAGTCATGGGCTGTGACCAAAAAGTTCAATTATATCTGGCTGTTGCTTCTAACACGTCTTCACCTGACAACCAACCACCTTGGCACATCTGAACACCGCCAGGCTTGGAGCCAACTGCGAGCAGCGGTGGGCCTCAGGCAGCCAACTTTAACTTCACTATCAAGTAGGCCGGCAAAACAATTGACAACGCCGATGCCCTCTGTCCATCTCCGCAACAATGGGTACCAATGGGAGGGAATCCTCCACGGTGGCTCAGTGGGACGACGTTGAGCGATACAGTTGTTGAGGAGTTTGTTTTCAATGTCAACGTGATGCCGAGAGATGTGTACTTTGCCCCTTCTGAAGCAGTGCCTGCACCACAACAAGAAGAGTCTGCGCCACCCGCAGAGAAGGTTATATGGTTGAGTCTTCAGGCTGATAGCCGCGCCATGGGCAAATTGATTGACTATCCCTCTGGTGGGCGAGTGCCTGAAAGAATAATTGCAGGAGTACCAGCTGTCCAAGCACAAGGGTTGTCACTACAAAAAGGTACTATGATTGTATATATTTTTGATCTTTTCTACTCCCAGTTGGGCTGAGCCCATTTACGCTCATAGAGCAATAGACTCTCCTGGGACTATCCATTTATTTATTAAAGTCAGAAACTTTCCTGAACTTAACTACAGTTGTGCTATGAAAGCACCCTTCTCTGCTGACGCAGGGCTACTCATCAGAGGGCCATGTCCCTCATCTAAAAAGGAGACCCTTTGTTTTATTCCCGACTTTTTCCTGCATCAAGGACTGTGCCCAGAGAATGGACTCTATCTACAGGAGCTCTTTGAGAGACTTATCGTCGGTTACTCCAAGGAAAAGTTTATTATATTTGCACCTAATGGGGCTCATTTACTAAGGGTCCGCGGAGTGCATTTTCGCCGGGTTTCCTGGCGATTTCCGTTTTGCGCCAAATTGCCCCGGGATTTTTGCGCACGCGATCGGATTTTGGCGCATCGGCTTGCACGCGACAGAAATCGGTGGGTGGGCCGTCGGACGACCCGACGAATTCGGACAACGCGCGGGATCTAACATTTAGAAATGTGTCGCAAGACACGCACTTACAAGCCGTGGGAAGAAGCAGGTGAACTCTGGCGGCAGGGCCGGATTATAGGCGGGGCTCCCGGGGCTAGAGCCCCGGGGCCCCCACCATCTT
This sequence comes from Engystomops pustulosus, assembly GCA_019512145.1. Classification (NCBI taxonomy): domain Eukaryota; kingdom Metazoa; phylum Chordata; class Amphibia; order Anura; family Leptodactylidae; genus Engystomops; species Engystomops pustulosus. The sequence goes on along the minus strand of CM033643.1, from coordinate 165,771,414 downwards.
GCCCCCCCAGGGGGCCCCCACCATATCGCGTCCCTCCGGGCCCTGACTCCTCAGCCGCCACCTCCCTGAGCCGTCCGCCCGGCACAGGTGACCGCCTCCCCGCATATCCCCCTGCATGGCCTCCCCGCCCACCTGTCCGGCCCCCGGCACAAGTTACCATATGTCCGCCCGCCCTTCACCTGCATGGCCGAGCCCACTGCCGCAGGTTCCCGCCTCCCTGCCCGTGCTGCTTAACAGGCTCCCAGCAAGTGTCAGCCATCCTCGCTATCCCCCTCCCCCCCCCCCGTGCTCCCCCCCCGTCTCAATCCTCCCCGCAGCCAACCCCCCGCCGAACACAGTGCAGCATCCTCTCCGCATCCCCGCCGTAATCGCAACCCCCCCCACGCCCGCGCAGGCGATCAATCGTAACCCAACCCTCCCACCCCCTCCCTGCCTACAAACGGAACAAATCGCAGCATCCTGCTCCAGCTTCCCCCTCCGCCTCCGCCCCCCCCCGTCTCCTCATCCCCCCCCGCCAGCCCACCCCCATGCCGGAACAAGCGTCCCATCCCCCATCCCGCCGCCTATCTACGCCCCGCTACCGCCCCACCCCTCCCCTCGCGCCGCTTAACGATCACGCTTCCTCCGTCTCCCCCGCTGCCACCAGAACCACGCCCCCGCCGGGACACAGCGCTGCCATCCCCTCCATCCCGAGCCGATACCACCACGCGCACCCCCCCCCCCACTCCGCCCGGTAACGAGCAGCCGCCTCCGTATCCCCCCTTCCTCCCAAAGCCCGCCCGCCGCCAGGACAACGTTGCCATCTTCCGCATCTCCCGCCCGATACCCGCCCCCCACCACCCGCGCCTTACATCAAACCGCTCCTCCTCCATCTCCCCCTCCCCCCTCGGCCTAACAAACGACCCCCCCCCCACTCCCAACAGCGCAGACGACCTGACCTCCCGTCCCAGCCGCACCCTCCCGACACTTTCCAATGACCGAACAAGCCGATCACAGATTAAGAACCCTAAAAGGTACAAGTATACTTAACATTTTATTTATCTGTGTGTATTATACTATGTATGATTGTGTGTTATATGATCGTATAGTACCAGTGTAATATGTGTATTATGCACTACGTGTATATACTGTGTATATTTGTATACACTGTCTATATTTGTATATACTTGGATATCATGTGTATATTCTGTGGTACACTATTGTATTATACGTGTACATACGGTTATAGTGATATTGCATCTACTGTGGGTGTATATTGTATATAGCGTGTATATACGCGTCTTACTGGTATATATGTTGTAGCTGTGTATATATGTATAACTTGTGACATACTGTGTTATATGTGTATAATATGTATATACCTGTGTACTATGAATATACTGTTATCGCTACACGCATATATGTGTATAAAAGCATGTACCGTATATGTTGCAATTAAATATATGTTCCTATATTATCTAAGGCATATATTGTATATGATGTATGTTTATGTTTAATGCCTGTGATATCAGTGTATGTATGTATGCGGCTCGTTACTGAATTGTGTGTGTATTTGCCCGGTATGTTGGGAAGCAATCTGTATTGTGTTCATATTTATGATTTTGTTATACTCTGTGTATTAGTGTATAAATGTAATATGGGTCAAATGTGTAATATACTCTGTGTATGTATTTATATATTATATAATATAGTACTATATATATATATATATACTATACCCACTAAGTAGTATATGGGTGCAAGCAAACGAGTGTGAGAACTTTATGGGTGTATATAAAGTGTGTATATACGTGTATAACTGTGTGTAATTTATAAACTGCGGGACTTTGCATGTCTGGTGGGGGCTGGGTGTAGATGTTAAATGGACAGCAGTATCTGTAGGGATGAAGGTAGATCAAGAATGTGTTTACTGGGGATAGGAGCGGCTTCATGTATCTGTGTTACTAGGGATGAGCGACTGTATGCGTCTGATATTAGACTAGGGGTGGAGGCGGCTGTATGTAGCTGTCGTTACTCTGGGGATAGGCGGGCTGTATGTAGCTGTGTGACTGGGGATGAGGCGGCTGTATGTACGCTGTGTTAACTGGGATGTGGGGGCTGTAGTAGCTGATGTTACTGACGGCTTGGTTGTACGGATGGCGGCTGTTCTGTAGCTGTGTTACTGGGGATGAGGCGGCTGTATGTAGCTGTGTTACTGGTGCGAACTGTTATGTCGTTACTGGGCTAGGCCTATGTAGCTGTGTTACTTGGGAAGGTCATGTATGCTCTGGTGTTACTGGGGTTAGGCGGCTGGTATGTAGCTTGTTCTGTGGGGATGAGGCGACTGTATGAGGCTGTGTATACTGGGGTTGATGAGGCTGTATTAGCGTGTTCTACTGGGATGTAGGACGGCGTGTATGTAGCGTGTTACTGGGGATAGCGGGCGAGAACTGTTCGGATGGGGCTGCTGTTGTAGCTGTGTTACTGTGGAGCGCTGTATGTAGCGGTCCTGGGGTTAGGTAGCTGTTTCAAGCTGTTCCGGGGGTGAGGCGCTGTATGTAGCTGTTCTACTGGCTTGGGATGAGGCGGCTGTATGTAGCTGTGTTACTGGTATGCGGTAGGTGCGGTTCGTAGGTTTGTGCTGTGTCAGGAGGGCGGTGTGTATGTATCTGGGTGACCGTTGGGATAGGCGGCTGTAGTCTTTTCGGGATGGCTTAATGTACTGTGTTAGGTTGTACCGCTTATCTGTGTAATGGTGTGAGGGCCGGGGCTGCTATATGTAGCGTGTTACTGGGGTGAGGCGGGCTGTAATGTTCACTGTGTTACTGCCAGGAGCGAGGCGGCCGTAATGTCAAGCGTGTTACTGGGGACTGAGGATCGCCCTGTTGAGGTGTACTCTGAGGACGGGCTGTTTGTACTGTATTTACAGGCTGAGGAGGTCGGTCTGTAGGTAGTCGTGTTACTGGCGGATGACGCCGGTATGTCGCTTTTATGGGGGCCGAGGCGGCTGGATAACTTGACGGGTGAGGGGATGGCTGCGCTCGAGTGTGTACTGTGTTACTGGGCGAGGTGATAAATACAATCTCGGATAGGCCGCTGTATGTAGCGTGTTACTGGTGCGAGGCGGCTGTATGAGCTGTGTATTTACTCTGGGGGCGAGGGGTCTGTATGTAGCATATGTTCTAGGGAGGCGTAGGCTGTCTATGGGAAGGCTCTATTTAGCTGTGTTACTTGGTGGTCAGGCGGCTGTATTGAACTGTTTACAGGGATGAGGCGTGCGGTATGTAACTGATGTTACAGGGGATAGGCCGGCTGTGGTGCTAGCTTGTGTTACTGGGGATGAAGCGGCTGTATGTAGCTGTATTAGCTGGGGGCAAGAGGCAGCTGTATGTAACTGTTGTTACAGGGGATGAGGCGCTGTGTGTTGCTGTTTTTCTGGTTCGCGAGTCGGCTGATTTTTAAAAGGTAGGGCGTGGGTTACATGGGGATAGAGGCGGCTGTATGTAGCTGTGTTACTGGGGGCGAAGCGGCTAGGAAGTACTATGTTTACGACTCGGGGCGAGGGTGCCTTTATTAGCTGTGTTACCTAGTGATTAAGGCGGCTGTATGTACTGTGTTCTGGGGAGAGGCGGCTAGTATGTAAGCTGTGTTAATAGGGGATTAGTGCGAACTGTATATGTGCTGTGTGTACGGGGGGGCGAACGGCGGCGTATGTAGCTTGTGTACTGGGGAGAGGCGGCTGTATTTGCTGTGCGTTACTGGGGCGAGGCGGCGTGAGTTACTGTGTTTACTGGGGTGAATGGCGTATGTAAGCTGTGTCCTGCTGGTAGAGGAAAGTGAGCAGGAGACTGTATGCACGCTGACACACAGTGGGGCCCTCCACCAGATTGTGTCCCAGGGGCCCCCACCAGCCTTAATCCGGCCCTGATCTTGAAGGTGTATAACTTGGGTTTAGAAGTTGGGTTTATACGAACGTCCCTTTGGTAACTTTGGTTGACCTTTACCTTTCATGTGTGCCCCCCCTTTTTATCTTTAACATATTTATTGCAAAATCTGTTCATCCTTTCTAAACTCTAAGATAACACTAATTCACTGGCTGATAAGTGGAATAGCTTTTAAGAAAAATGTCTATAAAAGTCATCCTAACACATAAGAAGTTATCCCATACCTATAAAACTATACAAGACCAACAAACAAAAAGCGTTGATGAGAGAATAACAGTGTAGAGTTTCTTTGGGGTTTTATTTTTGTTAGCGTCCAACCACAAGCCATCAGGACCCTAACCATCGCATGAGATAGTTCAGAATAATCAAATGTCCAAGGGTGGTTAAGACTTTGAGAAAACAAGTCCTCCTCCAACCCTCCATCTTACAAACAATTGTAGTCTAGCACATACTTACCGAAACAATCCAGTTAAGTTTAAGTCGATGTCAACTTGGGGGATTCAGGCGACCCTTTGTCGTCATAAGTGATCATGGACAACAAATCTATGAACATACTTATAACACATGTCTACTAGGGACAGTCTCCAAAAGTATGTTGCATTGGGAAGTTGTGATAGAACTATGCATTGTATTAATAGTGATATTATGTTATGACTGTAGATCGTTTTTCTTATATTTTCTATAACTTGTACTAATAGGGAAGATCACGCCATAGGCAGCTCACAATTCTAACAGGAGATTGATGGTGTTTTAAAACAGTCCAAAATGTGAGAATAAAAGGGTATTATACCACCACTAGGCTTTACACTACGCCTGGATGTCTCATCCTATATTAAATCAGAACACATCCTGTTGTGGTATCAGTGAGTGCGGAGATTGGGGGAAATAGCTGTGTACGCCTAACTGGCCAGGCAAAAAGCAGGCAAAAAGCCACCTGAAAAATGTCTCAAATGACATGAATATATTTCAATGGAATGTAATTGGGATCCTTCGTAGTTTTCCATTGGATGTATTTGGGTGGGATCCTGTAGAATTTTAAGAGATTTATACATTGAACACTCTAGGCCTGGGTCAGATAATATTGTAGTGCTTACTCTACCAGCTACATATTTTATGGCAATGTGGTGCCTCTGTTTTGGATAAACACATTCATTTGCCTCCTTTCCCTTCTAGTAAGGTTACAATTTATGTGTACCAACTGTGTCCTACCACCACTTTGTTTTTCACGATCAATAACACGATTATTACACATCACAAATGCAGAATGCTTGAGAAAAGCAGACCATATCATATGACTTTGATCCATCAGAGCAACACCTCCGTACGTGTCCTACATTTTTTGGATCCTATGTCCATCTTTGTAGTGGATTGTTAGCACACTCTGCCAGTACTTCATAACTGTTACATCAATGGATAGGGAATGACGCTAGGCGTTCGCATGCCGCATGCACTCAAAGTTATTCCTCGTAGGGCCTTTCCCCACGTTTTGATGACATTTCCCCATTCCCATGGAATACTGTACAGTGAATGTGATTATTTGCATATTTCTTTTCAAAAAATCAACCAAAATGTGGACAATTATATTTTTATTCCTTAATACTCTGACTGTAGTGTTTCAGATCGCTAATCGTTATCATATCACTATCCTGCTACAATAAGAATAATCTCGCCCAGATATATGTTGAAATACTTCTTTCAGCATAAGGGGGTAATGTGTGATTGACACTTTAAAAATCATTCTATAAACTTATCTGTGTTTCCATGTCACATCTGTGGTAGATGGGATTGTATTTATAGAGCAAAACTGTACCTAGTGCAAGCTGGTCACAATGCAAACAGAATTAATTATGCAATTATTTTAATTTATGTTCATATTTTGCCAGTGAACAGATGGCAAAATGTGTAGAATGTATGAGTACGCAATGTGCCACCATAGTACCAGTAGACCACTTAGCAATGCACGTTCGCTTACACACAAGATTGGCTTGTTTTCTACAACTCTCAAGGAGACCAGTGCTACTTACATGTGCAACTTCTTTACATATCACTTAAAGGATATTCCGCTTCATGTAGTGTCATGACCATTCCATAAAAATGTACCACTGATAATTCACAATCTTGAAATAGACCAAACTATCGTCACATTGAACACATGCCGTAACAAACAAAATTGTCCCCCCTTTATAGTGGCCAAAAAGCTCTGTTTTAAAAATTACCACTTTTTATTTCTTTAGGGTTCAATTAACGGACTACCACTAAAACCTTTTGGAGCAGCTCCCAAGAGCCCATCCCACGCCTTTATCTAGTGGCATTATTCATACATATAATCATTATAAAATCATCTTTTCTTTATTATGTAAATTGAGGCTCGGTCACATATGATCTGCCGTGAGTTTCACTCACTTTACCCAACCCCTATCCCCTCATCTCCCCCTGCTCCTAGCTGTGGTGTAATGTATATTAAGACTTGCTAAGATAGTTGTGTGAGGCTGCGTCTTGCTGACATGCTGCATTCCGCCTGATACACACGACATCACGCTACAACAATTACCTATGACAAATTGTTTCTGCTAAACATCGGCGGCATCCTGGAAGCTGTTGATATCTTGCTTCACATTCACACACACACACACATCACGACCCAGGCTGTAGGAGGCTTGGCCACCGACGAAACAAAGCACGATGGTGCACAGCATCTACACAATGTAGCAGATTGTCAGTCAAGCAGTGGGGGTTTTTGACTGGTGCCTCCCACTCTTAATAATCACCGGCAGCTGAATTGCTATGACTCTAAGGACATTTCACAAGGGTCATTTGCATACAGCTTTAGGACCTCATTGCTTAGGTTTACAAGGTTTAAAGACCATGAAGGGATAGCAATGCTCTCTAACTGGAAGCAGTTAGTTGAAAAACAGTAGTTTAGATATTAATCTTTTAAGGGACACCCACACAAGGGCTTGTTAATGAATATAACGCTAATTATCTGAAATCCAGTATTCAGCATGACCTTGATTTTTATCGCAATGAAAACCATTTTCAATTTCCATTCCTCCTCCAAAAAGGCTCTGTAGCTGGTTGCAAAAATGTAAATACACTTATTTCGTTTCCATGTGTTATTCATTTATTATATATTTTGAATGATTTTGTGTGGTCCTGTCTAAAAAACATCTAATGTACTGCAGTTAACAGAAAAGTAATCTCCTCCCGGTCGCCCATAGCTAGTGGGCAATACTTCCGGACACAATGAAGAGGAGGAGGGTTGACCCCTCCACTCTACACATAGAGATACAGTGAAGTGGGCTGTAACATGGGGGAAGGATACACCAGATAGATCATATATTTTCCCCTTGTACGGAGCAGTATGGGTTGTGTGGCACCGTACCCCGCTTCCGGCGCCCATTGCCTACATATATGTGTATATATGCATCTACTGTGTATATAAAGTGTATATTTGTATGTACTGTGAATATGTGTATATACGCATCTACTGTATATATGTGTATATACTGTGTATATGTGTATATACTGTGTATATATGCATCTACTGTGTATATGTGTATATACTGTGTATATATGCATCTTCTGTGTATATGTGTATATATGTAAATACTGTGTATAGATGAATACTGTATTTATACACGCATATATTTGTATAAGCATATATATGTGCAGATTTAAATATATGCATATATATATATATACATATATATGATGTATGTTTATGTTTATATGCTGTGTATATGGTATGTATGTATATGCTCTGTATACTGAATGTGTGTGTGTGTGTGTATTTCCCGTGTTACTAGGGATGAGGCGGCTGTATTTAGCGGTGTTACTAGGGATGAGGCGGCTGTATTTAGCGGTGTTACTAGGGATGAGGCGGCTGTATTTAGCGGTGTTACTGGGGTGAAGTGGCTGTATGTAACTGTGTTACTGCTGGGATAGTGGAAGGTGTGCAGGAGGACGTGTATGCACGCTGCACACAGTGGGGGCCTCCACCAGATTTTGTGCCCAGGGGCCCCCACCAACCTTAATCCGGCCCTGTCTGGCGGACCTCGGCACAGAAGCGGCAGATGCAGGAACTCGGGCGCACGAACTTAGTGAATCACGGCAGACCCGAATCCTCATTGGACAACGCACCGCAGGATCGGGACAGGACCGGGTAAGTAAATCTGTCCCAATGTCTTTCTTTCTAGGAAATGGACATTTTTTATGAATTTCGTGCCTTTTCTTTCACAGGAAAATGGACAAAAATGGGCTATTTTTGCTCCAAAGAGTAGCCATGCTAACGTTATGTAACGCTTTAAGCTGTGTACTCATTGGGCTGTCTAAACCAATGCGATTAAGGATGTTTTCACAACTATGGTATTTATACCATATGTTAGATTGCATTAACCCCTTCCCGCCGCAGCCCTTTTTCGTTTTTGCGTTTTCATTTTTCACTCACCACATTCAAAAATCTGTAACTTTTTTATTTTTCCATGTACAGAGCTGTGTGATGGCTTATTTTCTGCGTAAAAAATTACACTTCAAAATGGTGGTATTTAATATTCCATGCCATGTACTGGGAAGCGGGAAAAAAATTCCAAATTGTTACTGGGGATGAGGACTAGTATGTTACTTGGATGAGGGGGATTGCTGTGTTAACGGGAGTGAGGCGGCTGTAATGAGTAGCTGTGTTACTGGGTGTCGGTAGGCTGCACTGCGTAGCTGTGTTACTGGGATGAGCGCGCTGTATGTAGCTGTGTTACGGGGAGAGGCGGCTGTATGTACTGTGTTACCGGGATGATGAGGCTGTATATAGCTGTGTTACTGGGGTTGAGGTGCTGTATGTAGCGGTGTTATGCAGGTGACTGAGGCGCTGTATGTAGCTGTGTTACTGGGGGCAGCGGCTGTATTACTGTGTTACAGGGGATAGGCGGCTGTAGTAGCTGTGTTACTGGGCAGGGCGCTGTATGTAGCTGTGTTACAGTGGATGAGCGGCTGTGTGTAGCGTGGGTTTAACTGGGGATGAGGCGGCTGTATGTAGCTGTGTTACTGGGATGAGGGGCTGTATGTAGCTGTGTTACTGGGGGTGAGGCGGCTGTATGTAGTGTGTTAGGGGGCAGGCGGCTGTAAGTAGCTGTGATGACTGGGGGAGGGCTGTATGTAGCTGTGGTTACTGGGGCGAGGCGGCTGTGTATGTGTTTGTGACTGGGGGGCGAGGCGGCTGTATGTAAGCTGTGTTACTGGGGGCGAGGCTGCTGTATGTAGCTGCGTTACTGGGGGCGAGGCGGCGTAATGTAGTGCGTGTTTTACGTGGGGCGAGGCGCTGTTGTGTTTTCTGTATGTAGTCATTAGGTGTTACTGGGGCGAGGCGGCTGTTGTACTGTGTTCTGGGGATGGGTCGGCGTATGTCGCTGTGTACTGGGGATGAGTGCGGCTGTATCGTAGCTGTGGTTACGGGGGTGAGGCGGCTGTATGGTGGGCTGTTTAACTTGCGGATGAGCGGCTGTATGTAGCTTGTAGTTACCTAGGGATGAGGCGGCTGTATGTAGCGTTGTTACTGGGGGCGTGCAGGCGGTGTATGTAGTGTATTCTGACGGGGCTGAGGCGGCTGATGTAGCGTGTTACGCGGGGATGAAGGCAGACTGGTACGTGTAGCTGTGTTACTGGAGATGAGCAGCTGTAGTAAGCGGTATTACTGGGGGTGAGGCGGCGAATGTAGCTGTGTTACTGGGGATGAGGCGGCTGTATGAGCTGTGGTTACTGGGGGTAGGCGGCTTTATGTAGCTGTTACTGGGGGTGAGGCGGCTGTATGTAGTTTTTTACTGTGGCGAGCGGCTGTAAGTAGCTATGTTACTGGGGGCGAGATGGCTGTATGTAGCTGTGGTTACGAGGGACTGAGGCGCAGTATGTAGCTTTGTGTTACTGGGGGACGAGGCTGCTGTATGTAGTGGTGTTACTGGGTGAGGCGTCTGTATGTAGCTGTGTTACTGGGGCGAGGCGGCTGTAAGTAGCTGTGTTACTAAGGGCGAGGCGGCTGTAAGTAGCTATGTTAATGGGGTAGAGGGGCTGTATGTAGCGGTTACTAGGGATGAGGCGGCGTATGTAGCTGTGTTACTGGGGGCGAGCTGCTGTATGAGTGGTGTTACTGGAATGAGGCAGCTGTATGTACTGTGTTACTGGGGATGAGGCGGCTGTAGTAGCTGTGTTACTGGGTGGTAGAGTGGCTTTATGTAGCTGTGTTTACTGGGGTGAGGCGGGCTGTATGTAGTTGTTTTAACTGTGGCGAGGCGGCTGTAGTAGCTATGTTACTGGGGGCGAGGTGGCTGTTGTAGCGTGTAACTAGGGTGAGGCGGCTGTATTTAGCGGTGTTACTGGGGGTGAATGGCTGTATGTAGCTTGTTACTAGATAGAGGCGCTGTATTTAGCGGTGTTACTAGTGATGGCGGCTGTATTTAGCGGTGTTATCTAGGGATGAGGCGGCTGTATTTCGCGGTGTTACCGGGGTGAAGTGGCTGTATGTACTGTGTTACTGCGGGGATAGTGAAGGTGTGCAGAGGAACGTGTATGCACGCTGCACACAGTGGGGGCCTCCACCAGATTTTGTGCCCAGGGGCCCCACCAACCTTAATCCGCCCTGTCTGGCGGACCTCGGCACAGAAGCGGCAGATGCAGGAACTCGGGCGCACGAACTTAGTGAATCACGGCAGACCCGAATCCTCAGTGGACAACGCACCGCAGGATCGGGACAGGACCGGGTAAGTAAATCTGTCCCAATGTCTTTCTTTCTAGGAAATGGACATTTTTATGAATTTCGTGCCTTTTCTTTCACAGGAAATGGCAAAAATGGGCTATTTTTGCTCCAAAGAGTAGCCATGCTAACGTTATGTAACGCTTTAAGCTGTGTACTCATTGGGCTGTCTAAACCAATGCGATTAAGGATGTTTTCCACAAACTATGGTATTTATACATATGTTGATTGCTTTAACCCCTTCCCGCCGCAGCCCTTTTTCGTTTTTGCGTTTTCATTTTTCACTCACCACATTCAAAAATCTGTAACTTTTTTATTTTTCCATGTACAGAGCTGTGTGATGGCTTATTTTCTGCGTAAAAAATTACACTTCAAAATGGTGGTATTTAATATTCCATGCCATGTACTGGGAAGCGGGAAAAAAATTCCAAATGCAGTGAAATAGGTAAAAAAACGCATTTGTGCCGTATTCGTGTCGGCTTGGTTTTTACGGATTTCACTGTGCACCCCAAATGACATGTCTACTTTATTCTTTGGGTCGGTACGATTACGGGGTTACCAAATTTGTATAGTTTTTATAATGTTTTCATACATTAAAAAAAATTAAAACCTCCTGTACAAAATTTTTTTGGGGGATTTTGCCATCTTCTGGCACTAACATACTTTGGTGTATGGAGCTGTGGTTGGTGATGTTTTTTGCGGATTTTGATAATGTTTACAATGTTATAATTTTTAGGACTGTGCAACTTTTTGATCACTTTTTATAGAATTTTTAAATTTTTTTTAAATGGCAAAAAAGTGCCATTTTCGACTTTGGGCGCGATTTTCCGTTACGGGGTTAAACACAGTGAAAAACCGTTATCATATTTTGATAGATCGGGCATTTTCGGACGAGGCGATACCTAATGTGTTTATGATTTTTACTGTTTATTTATATTTATATCAGTTCTAGGGAAAGGGGGGTGATTAGAATTTTTAGTTTTTTTTATTAGAATTTTTTTTTTAACTTGTTTTTTATTTTTATTTTTACTATTTTTCAGACTCCCTAGGGTACTTTAACCCTAGCGTGTCTGTACGATCCTATCATATACTGCCATACTACAGTATGGCAGTATATGGGGATTTTACTACTTATACATTACAATGTGCTGATAGCACATTGTAATGCATAGGTTAACGCAAAGTAGTTTCGGGTCTTTGTGAGACCCGAAGCTACCATGGCGACGGATCGCCGCTCCCCGATGACATCACGGGGAGCGACGATCCTCAGAAAGATGGCGGCGCCCGCACCTTTGCCGGCGGCGATCAGCAGTAAAACACCCGCGATCGGTGCCGGCAAACCTACACCTACAGCGGACCCCTCCTATGGCTTTGACATTTTTTTTCCATATCATGTAATTAGAACGTTTTGCAAATTTATAAAAGTTTTTTTTATAAATTTTTTTGGTTAGTTTGTGATATATGTATTGGAGATGCAGATGTCAGGTGTCAGGTTTAGGGATATCCGTAACCAGACCTATACATACTTAGGCTGCATTCACAAACCGTATGGGGGACGTATATATGTCAGATATACATCCCAATAGATGCCAATGGGCGCACAGCGCCGTACGGGAGCAGTACGGTTTTGTACCCAGTGAAAAGATAGGACATGTCCCATCTTTCCCCAGAATACAACGCCGTGCCCCATGATTCTCTATGGAGATGGGCGGGGGTGAGCAGCACTTGTTACGGCAGGCACACGTTAGTGTGAATGTAGCCTTACCTGAATAGCTATTGTAGTGGTTATTGTAACAGTTATTGTAACAGCTATAATAGAGATATTTGGTATACAGGTAGTCCCCGGGTTATGTACAAGATAGGGTTTATAGGTTTGTTCTTAAGTTGAATTTGTATGTAAGTTGAAACTGTATATTTTAGAATTGTAGTTCTAGACTAATTTTTTTTTTTTTGCCCCAGTAACAATTGGAGTTTCAACATTTTTTGCTGTAATTGGACCAAGGATTATCAATAAAACTTCATTACAGACACATGACAGCTGATCATTGCAATCTGGGACTATAGTAAAGCATCCAGAGAGCTTCACCAGAGGTCACAGTGGACAGAGGGGTCCGTCTTTAACTATGGGTCATCTGTAAGTCGGGTGTCCTTAAGTAGGGGACCGCCTGTATTTGTAATTAGACTTGCTACATTCTTACCCTAACAGCTATTGCAACAGCTATAATAGAGATGCGGATCTCAGGATCTCTTTGATTTATAACTAGACCCGTTATATACTTACCTTAACAGCTATTATGCTTATATATGTTGGTACATACTGACCACTAGGGCCATTATTAGCGAATTTTCACTAGCCCATATTCTGTGGTCAGTTAGTTACCTTATATGTACTATATTCCTAAGTACCATAATGGATTATGTATCTGAGCTGTACGTTCATTTACTCGAGAAACAGTTAAAACACTGTATATATCCTTTGGACATTCTGATAGTTCTAATGATATCAATAACACTCTCTTATGGTCGTGGTAGAGTATAGATAAGATATTCCTCTATATTACTTGCAGATCCCTATTTGATAGTGTATGGGCAAGAAGGCGTCCTGTCTAATGAGGTGCACCACTTTATTAGGTACACCTGTCCAACTGCTCGTTAACACTTAATTTCTAATCAGCCAATCACATGGCGGCAACTCAGTGCATTTAGGCATGTAGACATGGTCAAGACAATCTCCTTCAGTTCAAACCGAGCATCAGTATGGGGAAGAAAGGTGATTTGAGTGCCTTTGAACGTGGCATGGTGTTGGTGCCAAACATCTGATGGCTACTTTCAGCAGGATAATGCGCCATGTCATAAAGCTGGAATCATCTCAGACTGGTTTCTTGAACATGACAATGAGTTCACTGTACTCAAATGGCCTCCACAGTCACCAGATCTCAATCCAATAGAGCATCTTTGGGATGTGGTGGAACGGAAGATTCGCATCATGGATGTGCAGCCGACAAATCTGCGGCAACTGTGTGATGCCATCATGTCAATATGGACCAAAATCTCTGAGGAATGCTTCCAGCACCTTGTTGAATCTATGCCACGAAGAGAACATGACAATGAGTTCACTCTACTCAAATGGCCTCCACAGTCACCAGATCTCAATCCAATAGAGTATCTTTGGGATGTGGTGGAACGGAAGATTCGCATCATGGATGTGCAGCCGACAAATCTGCGGCAACTGTGTGATGCCATCATGTCAATATGGACCAAAATCTCTGAGGAATGCTTCCAGCACCTTGTTGAATCTATGCCACGAAGAATTGAGGCAGTTCTGAAGGCAAAAGGGGGTCCAACCCATTACTGGCATGGTGTACCTAATAAAGTGGCCGGTGAGTGTATATAAATACCAGTAGGGAGTAAGAGACTTAAATTTAAAAGTCAGGGATGCACATGGGGTTTAAGTTCGTATACGTGGCAACCCCAAGACAAACTTTAGCCTCGGTTCCCAGGAATCCCAAATTCATACCCCTGTCCCCAACCTAAAAGTCTCTGGGTTTTGCAAGATCAGACAGTGACTTCAGCAGAGTTGTAGTTCAAGATGCACGATTCCAGATACCTCTTGCATGGTTTTTGGGGAAAAATTTGTCAGCTTTTACTGTGATTCAAATACAGGCAGCCCCCAGGTTACGTACAAGACAGCTTCTGCAGGTTCGTTCCTAAGTTGAATTTGTATGCAAGTTGGAACTGTATATTTTATAATATAATGTAACCTCAAATAAATATTTTTTTGGTCTTTGTCACAATTGGATTTTAAAAATGTTGGGTTGTCATAAGAACCAGGAGTAACAATAAAGCTTCATTACAGACACATGTGATAACTGTTATAGCTGTTTATTGTAGCCATCCAGAGGTCCGTTTGTAACTAAGGCTTGTCTGCAAGTCAGGTGTTCTTAAGTAGGGGACCACCTGAAAACCCACCCAAAATAGATAAATACTTTATTAAAAGCATTGTTTTTATACATAAATGGTTCCTTCCCACGGCTGCAATGTAAAAAAAATAAAAAAATTGTTCCCTGCAATGCTCTGCCTCCCTGTTCCTCATTAACAGGTCTCCCCGTCAGTATGAACTTGTACTAGGGGCCATCAGCCAATATTCAACTACACTGATGGAACCTTGAAATACATAGAGAGAGACACACCTTTGTAAGACTGAAGAGAATTCCTGAGAATGGGGCGAGTAGCAGGTGAGAGCCAGTTGTGTTGTGTGACTCGGCTCTGCTACATCATTTACAACTGCCTCAGGAAGGAGAGGATCAGACTGACTCTGGCTGTGTGAAATGAAATCAACCCTGCTCCTCACCTCTCCCTCAGGAATTCTCTTTGGCCAGATAAGCAGTGTCAGCATCAGTCAGGAGGCTAGATAGCTTAACTGTACACCGGAGATACAGAAGAATAGATACATGTCTTATTTAGAAGAATGGTGGCTCTAATCCAATGGATAGAGACATCAGTGAAACATGTATAAGGATATATAGAAAGGAAGGCCGGTTCCACACTTGCGAGTATGATGCGATGAACTCGCAACGCATGCTGCTCGGATCGCACGGCCCGAACGCTCCGAACCGGGACTGAACTCAGCATGTCAGTTCAGTCCCAGTTCGCAGCGTTCGGGCCGCACGATCCGGGCAGCATGCGTTGCGAGTGTGATGCGAGTTCATCGCATCACACTCGCAAGTGTGGAACGGGCCGTACTCTTTAAGGTGTGTGGGGGTGTAACAGTAAAAGTGGAAACATTAGCTTACCTTTGGCATAAAAAATGACTGCAGCGAACCAGAACGTTCATACAATGAATGGAGACAATGCCAAAAAATAAGAGGCTCACAGGTCCCAACTGGAGGAGAATAAAAATTTTAATTAACTAGTGTACAGTGCATAAATATGACCATGTCTTGTGTTACATATTACCAAAAGCTAAGGTGCCACATTTAACCTAGTTGTATTACAGTCCCTTCAATTACTCTTAGTAACAGCTGTAGCAGGCTTTTACTCAGAGGAAAGGGCTGTAAAGCAGTTCAGTTCAGCCAAACTTACCAAAATTCCTGCATTTTTCATGGCAAGTGGAAGCCCCAGAAGACCGGTTCCTATGTTCCCCTTCAGGACATGTATGAGCGTCTGAACAAATCTAGAAAATAATCATCAACCAATTAGATGCCTCGCCAATTCATC
This sequence comes from Engystomops pustulosus, assembly GCA_019512145.1. Taxonomy (NCBI): domain Eukaryota; kingdom Metazoa; phylum Chordata; class Amphibia; order Anura; family Leptodactylidae; genus Engystomops; species Engystomops pustulosus. The sequence goes on along the minus strand of CM033643.1, from coordinate 165,755,538 downwards.
CCCCTTTCTTATTGCAGCAATGGGACATATTTAAATAAGCCAAAATTTATCAAGCTTTGATAATGATGGCCACCACTTTGGGAGTGATGGGGCGTAGAGGGGAATGGTTGTGGCAAAGAGGAGTTACTAAAGTCCCTGCCTTAAAATGGCGAAGACTATTCCTGGCACTCCCCTCGGCTTCTCTTCGATGTTTAGCAGTAGCGCTACCCAGCTCCATGTGCTCAGTCAGCGTGCCCAGAGCTGGGTAGCGCTACTACTGAACATACAAGTGGAGCCGCAGGGAGCACTGGATTGTGAGTGCTTATTTTTTATGTGCTGGGGCAGTGTGCTGGCTAACTATATACTGGTTTTTAGTTTTTTACACTTTGGTAATTGGTGCTCCTGCAGGGGTGATGCCTTAGGAGTGCCACGCTTAAGGGACATCTACCACCAGGATGAAAGACTGTATGCAAATGAGGCTGAGGGGCTCCAGACTCCATTACACCTATGGAGCTCATTTGCATACAGTCCTTCATCCTGGTGGTAGATTAATTATGAGGGTTCTGTATACATGCAAAACATTTGGGATACTGTAAATACGTATATAGGGACCAGGAATTGTTCCTGGTGCTGCATTTCTGTATGAAGCTTGGTTCTAGTCCTGTACTTATGCATTGAACTCCATACTGGTGCTGTGTTTATGTACTGAGCTTTGGTCTGGTGAAGTATATATGTAAATCGCTGTAATAATAATTCATGACAGGAACAATATTATAATTTAACACACACTGTACATTTTAATTAAAGAGGGGATGTCTAATATTTTTAATTTGTGGGGGGGGGCGTTGTTTTTTCTAAAAATCTGGGCACATCGTATATATATATTTTAAGAACCTCGTGGGCATGGGTTATTGTGATCCGTCCTGTACAACAAGTTACGTAGAAACTTCCCTGCCATAATACAATTCTACAATAGTCTATACACAGAACACTATACCACCCAACATGCCCCCTCTACAGAACATAACTGGGGCAAAACAAGTCTTGATAGATTTATCTCCAATCCAAAAAATGTGTTTTTTGTGACCATCGCTAACCTGAGCCCACTAGTGGACATGGGCATATTATCCCCCTGTAACACTCTACACCTAAATTAGACCCAAGCCAAGCATAAAACTAATGACATGCCCAAACAAGGAAATTGGAAAGTCACTATACATACGTCAGGCCATCGTCCTCGTCACGTTGGTGGTAACCCCGCTGAGCGGACTGATCTTCATCGGAGTTTCCATCAGAACTTCCTTCATCTCCAATCAGAGGCTTCATTACTTCCATGTCTGCAGGTTGAATCACATGGACAACAATAGTGATTGAGAAGGATAAATAATGGAAATCAGGCAATCCCCTTCCCCGTAGATATGCAAATGTCAGGTATGGATTTCCATATAGAAGGCCACACGCCAGGAGCAGAATTATAGACCAATTGTACGCAGAGGATCGTTCTGAGATTGCCTGACCTAGAGCGAGATTAGAAACTAATGACTTTTTCAGTGGGGGGGGGTCAGGGGGCTTCTCCAGATTTCAGTATGGTTAAACAAATTTAAGTGAACGGATGAGCGCAAAGTACGATTCAGCATTAGGTCAGGGTCCCACTTTGCAGGTTGTCCTCATGAGATATCGCACCGGGTAAATAGACATTAAGGGTCATCTCCTTTCCCAGTCAGGATGAGGTTTTCCCACCAGGAACCAAACTACTAAATTGCCCCATACTAGTAAAGCCGTATTACTCATTACTCTAGATAATATTTCCAGTTATACCGTTTCCCAGCGATCTGTTATTTATTTTAGAGAAATATATGATTTTATACTTATGCAAAAAAAGAGCCTCTTGCTCTACTGGAGGCTTACCGGTGCACTCGTTTTCCTATTTTTTAGAAAAATATCAAGGCTGGTGATATTCCTGTGCTAACCTGTACAACCTAAGAAAACCAATGCAAAAGTACTTAGGCCACACCCACCCATGTTAATTAGAATAAAGCCAAAAAAGTTAAATAATCTCGAAAATAAAGCACTGGGAACCAAGGGTGGCATGTCGGCATTATTTGCCCCACACAATGCTTGTCTTGTAGAGAGATTTGGGGGCGGTTTGGAAACGGCAAGGCAATCAAGATCACCATTTAATTTTACAACGGGGTAAAGAGTCCCATTGCCATCAAAAGATGTTCAACGCCTACAAGGCCGCAACGATGCCATCGCCTGTGGCAGCTAAGATAGCAAGTGTTGAGCATCAGAATTTGGATATCTGTGCTGTAAACTGATCATGTGTATTTCACGACTTTACTTTGTACCCATCTCGAGGATAACATTTTTATCTGTGAAATCAAGAGCAAAAATATAATAAAAATACGAACAGCGAGCATGAAGCTCAAGGAACGACCTCGGACGCTCGTTTCACCAAAAATGGTTCTCGGCTCGAGACATCTCGCTGCAAAGAGACTTGCAGAACAGAAGACCTTCTCTACGGGTCGAAGTTTCTTGTTAAGCTGATAAATATTTTCTGCTTTTTACGCGCTTCCTTGAAGATAGATCCACAGATCTCACATCGGCCTTTGATACTGGACACCTAAAAGAAAATCGCGTCTCGAGCTCAGTCGTCAGTACAGAATCAGATAACGTCCTCCAGTACATGCCCAGCACACAACATCGGAGAAGTGTATCATTCTCTACCACCATGTCTGATGGGAGATCTAGTCCAAAGGCTTTTAATGGCAATGGATGGGAAAGCTCGAGTATGACCTGTGGGCACGGGACAACTGCAACCAACACCAATCAGTTGACTCTGGTGCTGGAACACTATGTGGCAAGGGTGTGGTACCCCACAAATCACGTATGGTGGTCTATTCTGAGAAAGGGGGAACTTGGGAAACTCGACAAGGGACATGACACTGCATTGGATTCATCCAAAGGATCTCCATTATAAATAAAGGTCTGGAAATTCTAGAGTAATTAGAAGTCCCAAATATGGAGCTTCTCTAAGAGGTCAGAACCCAAAAGTTCCCAATTTAAAGGAAAAAAATAAAAATAGAGTGGTGGAGAAGGAATGGCAACCAATCTCTGGTGTAAACCTCCTCTTATAGTTCAAAAAGAGAGATTCATTCTCCTTATGGAGCCTTTGCTGGTCACCTTTACAGGCATATTAGTCCTGGCGTAGAAACACTTAAATAAACACAATTTCTACAAGAAACTGTTATAATTCTTGTGACTTGCAATTTCTACACCGCGGGGGCATGGAATGGGCGTGAAAGGGGTGCGGCCGCTGTGGGGCGTTCCTGCCCACTCTCTAAAGCCAGCGAATAATCACTGGTGATTCAACTTCAAAAATCATGCTAATCAACCTCTGGCTTCACAGGTCGCTACACTGTGCAAGAGCTAGTCTCCCCAATTACGTTTTCCCCCTCCCTCGGCCTGATGTAATCTCACACAGTGGGTGGGCGATAAGCAGGGCCGGTTCTAGACAAAGTGGGGCCCTGGGCAAAACTAAAAGTGGGGCCCCAAAATATAACTATTTTATGACCAGTCACAGTCAGTAAGAGGCTCCCTTTAGTATGGTAAAACAAACTGTAATTTTGAAGAATTTTATAGGATCGATCATATTGAGATTGATGGGCAGCACAGTGGCTCAGTGGTTAGCACTACAGCCTTGCAGCGCTGGTCAACATCTGCAAAGAGTTTGTATGTTCTCTCTGTGTCTGCGTGGGTTTCCTCTGGGTCCTCCAGGTTTTCTCCCACACGCCAAAAAATTACTGGTAGGTTGATTAGACTGCGAGGCCCATTGGGGAGAAGGACTGATATTTTCTGAAAGCAGACACTTGCCCCATTTGCAAAATTGCATCAAAGATTTTATAGACATAGGCGCATTCATGCAATTTTGAATCAAACTGAAACATTTTCTAAAAAATATTTAAAAAATTTACTTTGATGGCTAAAAATTTGTTCCAAACAGAAAATATTTACTTTCACATCTCCTAAATGTAATAGATGGACATGTGTAGAGTTCACAAATGTCCCATATTGATATGGTTACATAAATAAATCCACATAATATCACTAAAACTGTAATAACTAGATATCTGCTTTTCAGCTACAAATTTTAAGTCAGTCACAACCTGCAAAATATAGCAATAAAACAGAATAAAAAGTAAAACCGCCATAAAACCTATAGAATTATAAACCTATATAATTATATAAACCTATAAAGCAGACAACCAGACGATGCATTTGGCAATTAACATTCAAATATGTAAAATCAAGAATAGTTATATAAAGAAAATATAATTTCCTAAAACAGTAAGGCTACATTCACACTGCCGTTGCCCGCCCGTACCGTACCGTAGCGGGCAACGGCAGTGCACGGGAAGAGGAGGAGGAGGTGAGCGCAGCTCACACCCGCCCCCTTCCATAGGAAGTTATGGCGCATGGCGCCGTACTATGGACGTGTGCTGCACCATACCGCTCCCGTAGGGCGCTGTGCGCCCATTGCCGTGTATGAGGGACGTATATCGGCCGTATATACGTCCCCCATACATCAGTGTGAATGTAGCCTAAGACGTGAGGAAATCATACAGGCCCCACATGTGTATATTCACCAAAATATGCAGCAAAGGGAACTGCAGAAAATTGCACTGAGCGTCACACAGATCTATCATTGTATGTTCCCCTACATAATGGAAACACAAATAAATAACTATATATCCATAAACCAAGCTAATGAGATAACAAAAGTCACTATTAGATGTGCGCCATTGTATTATCCGCACAATAACAGAACCCTCCGCGGATCATAAGAATGAGAGTGAGAACGTCATAACATAGGTGTAAATAATGGAGGATGGTGGGAAATAAAAACTTTATTCCAGAACATGTGAGTGTTGTTGGTGTTACATTTAACTTTATGGACATGTTCCGGTCGCGGTGTAGTCACATTAGGAGAAGAGGATCAAATGTTCATTGTATCAGTCAATTTTCCCAACAAAAAAACGATCACAAAATAAAAGGCAATAAGAGAGAAAGTGTGTTATTAGATAGTTCTGCATAGAGAAGGGTTAAAAACTTGAATATTAGTTGATATTATCCCTTCTCAAAATGTAGTAACATATAAAGTGATTATTTCCATTGTCTGTGAGGAGCAGCAGCTCCTGTGTGCAGTGATTTCTCCCTATAGCCTAATGGCTAAGAATCTGGAGGGGGTTACACTTCAGGGGGCTGTATCTCTGGCTCTGTGACACATAGAACCTCACTTCTTTATTGCTATGAAAGAAGAGAGTCTCCTCTTTTATATGAATCTAAATTTGTGTTTCTAAGTGTCAGGAAAATGGAGATATTAACTGTTAAACTGCCATTGGAGTGATTTTTATATATAAAAATGGCACCTGATATTCTCACTTTAAACCTGAATATCTCTGGATCCATGGCACCTAGAAACAAAATTCAAGATTCATTTGAAAGAAGAGATTCTCCCCTTTCCCCTTTCAGGGGGCCCTGGGCAATTGCCCCCTTTGCCTACCCATAGCGTCGGCCCTGGCAATAAGTGGTCCTGCACAACGTAATAACCTGTGAAACTCACACAAGGATGATACACCGAATCATAAAGTTATTAGTACACACAAACCAATCCTATCGTTTTCCAGTACGGCTTCAAAGTTCAATTATAACTTTTATAAAGTTTTGTAACGTTTTCCCTTTCTGCTGTAACGGTACTGAAATTTTTAGCTTTTCATCCGACCTGTGAGATAAAAACAAGAAAAAGAAAAGGAAAAAAAAAAAGCCTGAGGGCCTCGGTCAAAAGTACAAGCTGTCCAAGCTTCTCTGTTAACGGGAACACAGTGGGAGCGGCGGTCCATCCAGAACAGTCAGATCATCGATCACACGGCCGTACACTGTTAATATCAAAAGACCTACATGTGGGACCAAAAAATGTGGATATTAAAAAACTTACAAAAAAAAAAAAACACCTAAATTCAGATGATGTACCACCATTTATAGTTGTAGGTGCTTGTACATGGTGCCTTGTTCGCAAAATGCGAGGGGTGGGACACTATAGCTTCCAAAAAATTACTCTGAAGTCCAAAAATTAGATATCACTTACCAATAATTCGGTTTGCATTAGTCTAATACAACGGCCCACCTGAACTATAGCCCCTCTCAGGGGACGTGTTCGAAATTAGGAAATATACTTACTGGGTCCCACTCTCAATAATAAATGGGGCAACAGGTTGAGTATCCTGCTGCTCCATTCAATGTCTAAGGGAGGGCCACGAATTGCTGAGCAAAGCACCCAAATGGACGATACATGAGAGAACTAGAGATAACGGGTGCTGAGCTTGGCAATTTTCAATACTTCTATAGATATTGAATGGAGCTGGACCTGCCGCTCTATTAAGGGACCCCATTTTGTCATCGATGGGGGCCTAATGGTCTCGGCCAATAAACGACACCAGTCTTTGGCTACGGGTTCACCTCACCATCAAACGTGACATCATGCATTTTTAAGCCCACTACTTCAACATTCTCTCCATTTCCCCCACAGTCATTGTTCTCTTTGGCGCATCTCGCTTTGTTGTCCACTACTTCTTCTCCTCTATGTTTATCATGTTTCTAGATTTCTCCTGATCTCTAAAATACAAGCAGCTTCCACAAGATGTAGGGATGAGCTCCCAAATTTGATGTAAGCCACGCCCCCGGTGTAGCCATAAGCTCCACCCTAGGAGCAAATACTTATATGCAAGTCATAGACTATGAAAGGGTTAACGCTAAAAGTGTCAAAAAAACATTCTATTATTCTATACTTTCCTTCCAACCATCATGGTCCTCAGGAAAATCACTTGCAATGATTCATCCCCCAGAAGTAAATTTCGCTGAATTCCAGCATCAGAGGAATATAATAGTTAGGTCTCGTTTCCTCATCTCCCCATTCCAGTTGTCAGTCAGTTCTCAAAAATCAATATTCTGTCGGCTTAAAGTTCTTCAGGCAGAGATGTTTTGCCGTCATCAACGTCCGGAAATCATGTAAGATTTACCGCGCATTCCCAATCCCCTCAGCGAAGATCATATTAAAATTAAAGGGCATGTCCAGCTTTGAACAGCATTTTAAAATTTTACATGGGAGTTCGTCTACATAAAAAGTTGTACTGATTCTGAGATGTAGCCCATGTTATACTGTACTTCAGAGCTGCGCTCACTAATCTGCTGGTTAGCATTCAAAATAAAGTAAAGCATCGAATGTGAGGCCTCATACACACCACTGTATTTGAGGGCTGTGAGCTAGCCACACAAATTGCAGTTAATTCACTGCCCCAATGAAAGAAGAGAGTCTCCTCTTTTATATGAATCTAAATTTGTGTTTCTAAGTGTCAGGAAAATGGAGATATTAACTGTTAAACTGCCATTGGAGTGATTTTTATATATAAAAATGGCACCTGATATTCTCACTTTAAACCTGAATATCTCTGGATCCAGGGCACCTAGAAACAAAATTCAAGATTCATTTGAAAGAAGATTCTCCCCTTTCCCATTTCAGGGGGGCCCCTTTGCCTACCCATAGCGCCGGCCCTGACTAAAACATAAAGTCGCCTTGCAAGGACATCACTGTTCTAGGCATGGAAGTCAGGGCTGTAGTGCACTCTGTCAGACTTCTTTCAGAGCCAAGTCTGTCAGCTCTGCTCAGCAGCCTTATGTCTGCAGATTAGGTTGCTACCACCACCTGGGTCCTAGCTCATGAACAACACAAAACCTGACCTAGCCTAATGGAGAGGTGAAATGGACCTCCCCACTACCACCATGAACTTGAAATTTTGTAACATTAGGAACCACCTTGTGATTCTGGCGTTCCTCTCTTTAGCCAGTGACAGCTAAGCACTCCCTATCAACTATACTATAGTTCTTCAGGGAGAGTGAGCTTGCGGCTAGGAATGTTACGTGAGTTTCCTCACCCTCTACTACTTGGGACGAGAGAGCCCCTAAGCCCATTTCAGAAGCGTCACAATAAAGGTCTTGGTGAAGTTAGGGGTGATCAGTACTGCTCCCTCGCACAAAATTTGCTGAAACGCCCCCTCAGCCCATTCACTCCACTTCACCATCACTGACCTGCTACCCTTGGTCATGTCTGTCAGGGAGTGCTATTGTTGCGAAATCGTGAATAAATTGGTGATAATAACCCACTATGCCAAGGCATATCTACGGTAAGGTTTTAGCACAAGATCCATTAACCTCTGTGTTGGGAGCCCCATGTAGCCCAAAGGGAAATACAAAATACTAAAATAGCCCATCAGGAGTAACAAAAGCTGTCTTCTCTTTAGTTCTGTCAGGGAGTGGCACCTGCCAATACCCTTTGGTCGGCGCAAGGGTAGAGAAGAATCTAGCCTGTCCCAGTTGTTCTATCAACCCGTCAACTCTGGGCATAAAGTAGGAATTCAAATTTAGATACCTCGTTCACGACTTCCTAAAGTCGTTGAAGAACTGCAGGGAACCGTCAGGCTTGGGGATTAATACAATAGCACTCGACCAGTCACTTTTAAACTCCTGGATCACCCTTAAGCCCCTTCTACACTGGCGTTTTTCACGCGCGAGTTCTGCGCGTGCATTTGACGCGCAGAACTTGCATTGCACTCTGTCCCACTGTATTCAATGGCTCTTTCTTCATTAGCGTTGTTTTTCACGCGCGTGCTTGCGTTCGTTTGCATGCGCGTCAAAATCGCAGCATGCTCTATTTTTGCGTTTCACGCGCGTTTTTCACGCCCCATTCCAGTCTATGGGGACGTATCAAAAACGCATTGCACTCGCCGAACAGTGAAGTGCAATGCGAGGGCAAATGCGTTTTACAAACGTAGGAGGCTAGGTGACCAGATACAGCAATGTTCCCCTGCGCTTCGCTCGAACGTCATTTCAATAAAAAACCACAAGCATAAGAACACGATGTTCAAACTGTTTTATTATTATTCTTACAGTGAACACAGTACATTTAAGAGAAAACCACAGTGAAACACAGTTGGTAGACAGATATACAGTAAGATTTCCGGCACCTCTGCTTAGACTTGTCGAGAGATACGCGCGGGACCGGTGCGCCCAAAATAGCATGTGAATAACAATATATATGTGTGAGAAACACATGAAGATGTATTTATAACTCTGCAATTTGTTCTTCACACACATATATATTGTTTTGTAGCACACATATGATGTATCTTTATAATATAGTTTTGATGACATTTTGGTCACACCCACAAGGTTGAGAACCACTGTACCACTATATGATCACGCACCCCCCTTTGGGCTATCATCTGAAACAAGGTTCACTGCTTATATTTCATCTCCTGGCATAGTACAAAAATTGCAAATAAGTTCACTTTAAACAAGCTCAGACTGGAACTGTTTTTGTAAAACTTTGTTGTTAGTTGAAACAGAAACACTTGTAAACTGTTAGTATGAAACACTTCCAACTACTCCCAACTTCCCTAAACTTTACACTTACACGAAGAAGAATTTCTTAGAACACACGCCTCGCGCCTTGACTATCAGCAAAGGTGTCCACAATGCTGTCTATGTCTAGTTTCCACTCTCATTTCTATGCTGCAGAACCGCAAGCCCGCAAAGCCTTTGTTTGACATGGTGCTCCGCAGTGTTTTTTATATTTAAGCTTAGAAAAAAGATCTTCAGCAGCAGCTACTGTCACAGGTAGTGGTTAAGAAAAGTAGCAAGGCACACACACGTCCGGTAGTGTAGAAGAAAGAAAGGGCACTGTTGTCTACCAGAAGGAGGTAGCCAATCACTGATAGAGGAATGATTCTGATGTTCTCCTACTAATGCAGACCAAAATTCAGCAGTTGAGCAGGCAAAAAACGCGATGATAATCTTCCTGGAATTCTTGGAGTTTGATTTGCAGCGTTGGAAAAGAACTGCATCGACGCAGATGCAAAAGCATTGCAGCTGATGAATAATATTTTAAAAGCGACCAAGAACCTATTGTCATTCCCATAAATTGTTTAGAAGTGAGATTGTTATATCTAAACAGGAAAAAAACAACTGTACTTGAAAATGTTTTTCTGAATCATTAACCTCCTCACTCATATGCCCATTGGTCAAAAATGACGCTTGACTTGTGGGATCGTTCTTTCAAACTGCGATGAAATGCCCCTCATGCTGTGCAAGGAAACTTGCAATTTTGTTTTGCTTTGCCCTCAAACTGTTCCCTTAGTCTTGCCCAAGACTGTCAGCAATGTTCTTAATCAATCCCTTGTAGGACTTCAGACAAAATCTTGTTTTTTTCTGGCAAGAACTTTAGAAACAGTATTAACTTTTTCCAAAACTGTGTCTGCCAGAACAATTAAAAAATGATTACAGAAAATTTTTAACGATGCAGGCCCTCTCTCTTTCATTTTTTTGAAGCGGTAAGGACAACTTATATGCTGCTTGCCAATCCTAACACAACTAAACGGTTAACAAGCAGATTCATCCCAGCGTGAAGGTGCCCATCATACGCTGTAGGCCAATTCTTCTAGTTTCATGTCAAGGGGATTATATGAGAATGACAAAGATTTTCCCCTCGTTTTATGCTGTCATCAAAAATGTGTATAAATTCTGTATACAATCAAAAAACCTGCAACTCTCCTCGTATTGGACCATTGCATCGTGTAGAACTAAGTTAAGATTGTGTGCTGCACAGTGTACATAAAAGAGCATTGGTTCTTTTTCTGCAACCTCGCTTGCACTCCAGAGTATATGCCACTCAATGGTTGCAGCTCATCTGGACCCTTGGCCGACACTTTTTAACTTTCAGCCTTGTTCTCTCTATACAGCGATAATATCCTTCTCTATTCAGCCACACTGTATTTTCACGGCTGGTGGCTCTTCCATTTCTGCTCTGTCACGACAACCACGGAAAACTCGCTCAATGATCAAACCTTTTGATATGTCCTGCGTGTAGTAATCCATTTAATAGTAGTAAATGTGCCTGTTGAATGTCTGAGACATTTCTTTCTGTTGAGACTTGTCCCGCAAGAATTTGGATAATCTCGTTCTGATTTTGGGCTCAGATTTTTTAATGGATCTTTTGGGGCATTTCAATTAGTTCAATGAGAACGGGATCATAACTCGCTTAAAAGTTGTATTATGGAGAGGGAGTTCCTTATTAATTTCCCCAATTTTTCTCGTGACAACGAAATGCAAATATCCATTAGTTAATGTCACAACATTAACAATCCTTGTAGGGCTTTGCCTCCAAAAGTTCGTTCTTCTCCTCATTTGCTTTCAGTGTCCTCAATTATTGTGCCCTTCTTCTCCATTGTCATATACGACAAGGAATCAACATCGCAATTTGAGCTTTCATAGATTGTCATTTTTGTGGCTTACAGCTCCTTTCCATTATTAGGATGCCTTTTTGCCCACGCTGGTTCAAAACCCATGCTTTTTGCGATCCCCAAAACGCCAGCATGGCTCACAGTACACAGCACTTCAGTCTGGGAGCCAATACACAACCATGTACATGAAGTTAAGGCATTCAGTTTGTGTGATCGAATCATATTTTTTGAAAAGCATCTGTATCTTTGTCATTGTCTTCTATGGAAGGGCCAGGGGGTCTGCATGGCGCCCGTGGATTAATATGACTCTTTTACGTTTGGGTCAGCATGTGTTCAGGAAATTAGCCCTATCGGTGACACACTCGAAGAGTAGTCACTTCCAAACTGCTGCTGGTAAGGTGCTGCGTTTGACTGGTAGCGTGTGGAATTGAGTGGCTCATTGAGGTGGGAGTAAGTATGCTGTATTGCTCATATAGCTTACCACACTCATCCCTACTTACTTCTTTCCTACTAGTATCTGGGCACACCCCTCCACCTCGCGTTGTTGTACATTTGGAAGTGGAAATTTCTGCACTTGCCTCCTTACCATCTGCTATAGATGCATACTTATTACTACTGCTTCACCACCACAGGTTTAGGGCAGCAAAAAAGCTACTTATAATTTTTCTGCATTTTTTGACTCTTCCCAGTCGTCTCTATGCCTTTCTGTTTCTTAATTACTCTTTTGAGCGCCACTGAGATGTGGAAATTTGCATGTCAGCAACAGAGTTCCAGATAGATATGGTCCTTTCATATATTGATTCAATCTGAATTCGATGCAGTTCAATTTTTAAAGAGTATCTTTTCGCCCTGGTTTAAACAGATCAAATGTTTTGGGGTGGGGTTATTATATATGTTTTAGCTGAGTTGTAGATGCAACGAATATTAAGCACAATAAAGGAGATTGCCATGGTACAAACCGTTTTTCAGACGATGTGAGACATACATGGTGCAGCTAAAAATAGATGTCCATATTTTTAGAAGGAATCTACGATCGGATCATGGATTATAAACCAAATACAACTTTACTTATGCGTGTCCCCCCTTTATCGAGATCTGCTCTTCTTTTAATTCTATGCCATTAGATTAAGAAAAATGCTTAAAAGCATGCAACAATGAGCCTGAGCCGATCCAGGTACATTAAAGGAAACTCTAACCACCTAGATAAAGATATGTAAACAACTACACTGACATACTGGTGAATGCCCCCCTCTGCTAGGTTCTGCTTTTGTTTTAGCTTCTTAGGACCATTGTTTTACAGACAAAAAGGGTCTCACTAATTAGCAAATGAGCCTCTGGGACTCCCAGCTCTTAGCTGTCAGGAGCTTGGAGCCCCAAAGGCTCATCTGCATAATTTTGAAAACTTATTTTTCTTTAAACAAAGGTATACGAAGCTACAAGAAGAGCGGATCCTGCCAGAGGGGGGCACATACCGTAGTCAATGGCTTGGTTACAATCCTTCATCCTGGTGTAGATGTCCTTTAACTTCTATGGAGCGTGGAGCCACAGGCTCATTTAGAAGCCTTCAAAGGCATAAAAGCTGTAAGTGTACTGTTTATAATCCATAATCCTGATGGTAGATACTTTAAATATTAATCTTCTATCCCAAGTCATGCTAATAAATACTGAAGTGGCTAGATCAACCCACTTTTTACAAGTAGTGAGATATTTCCAACAGGCAGCCTCACCTTAAGAACACCTGACTTATAATGAGTTCTCTGGCCACTGTTGACCTGGTGAAGCTCTCTGGCAATTACTTGAACTTTAGCCCGAGACTGCAATATAGGTTTGTAAGGTGTTTGTAGAAGCATTATTGTTAATCCTTATTCCCTTGTCAACCATGAATTTTTCAAATCCTAGTGTTATAGGAAACTAAGTTACACTAAATATACCAGTTCTGACTTGTATACAATTCAACGTAAGGTGGTTTTCCCATGATTGAAAGTTAGGCTCTATTAGTGCTGAGACCTCCTGCAGATCGCGAAAACGAAGGTGCTTCCCGATCTCCATAGCGATTGATCAAGCAAAACGGCCGTCTGCTCCGTTAATCTGACAGAACAAGAGGATCCGAGGACCCTCGTCTTCGAGAGATGTGGGGGTTAGCACGGAGACCCCCAATGTTTAGCAATTAGGCCCTATCCCGTGGATGGCCTTACTTTCCTGCATGGAGAACCCCCTTTAAAAAACATAAAGATTGATCTTGTATTGTAACCTGGGGACTGACTATAAATGCAATCAGCACACATCCAAAGATATACTTTTACCTGTATTTGATTCCCAACAGTATACAGGCAGTCCCGGGTTCATACAAGATAGGGTCTGGAGGTTTGTTCTTAAGTGAATTTGTATGTAAGTCGAAACTGTTATTTTTAATGGAAGTTCTAGACAATTTTTTTTCTTTTGCCCCCAGTGACAATGGAGTTCAAAATTTTTGTGGTGTAATTGTACCAAGATTATCAATAAAGCTTCATTACAACATCTACAGTGATCATTGCAGTCTGGGACTATAGTAAAAGCATTCCAGAGAGCTTCACCAGAGTGGTCTACAGTGGGGCAGAGGGGTCCTGTCTGTAAGCTATGGGTTGTCTGTAAGTCGGGTGTCCTTAAGTAGGGACCGCCTGTATTAAAGTAAAAATATAGAAAAACACAAAGCTGTCAATAAAACTACCGATTCAAAACACAGTTTTAACTACTTATTCATGATACAACACACAAACATTCATCAGGAACACCTGCACATTGCACACATGGTGGGGTAGTCCCTGCATTGGCTGGGTGTCTTTGGGCTGCTCACTACAGCACACTGGTTGAGGACAAATAATATGGGGCAGATTTTTAATGGCTGCTGGAAAGTCAGAATATCTTCTAGTTGCCCATGGTACAAATCACAGCTCCCCTTTAAATATATGAGCACTAGTAAAATGAAAGCTGAGATGTGATTGGTTGCCAATGAGCAACTACAATATTCTGACTTTCAGACAGCTTGATAAATCTGCCCCATAGTGTTTAATACATGTTTAAAGTAAGCCTACTCTATAATTGTGGATACGTCGCTTTACTCTTCTCCTTTGCTCTCTCAAGGTTTGATCACTGTTTGGCCTTCACACTTACGTAATGCTCTTCACAATAAAATCTAGGAAGAAGAAAAAAGAAAATGGCTGGAGCAAATGGGTGTTTAATATTCATAGTCTACCATAAGGATACATCATGTTAAAAATCAGCATAATAGACAAGATGCACTTTAGCTGATGCACTAATAGTAATTCTTCCATATGCATACAGTAAGCTATGTTATTCGTTTTTGGCCGGTCACTGTTACGGCCTGTTTCCACTGGTTGATAGTTGTACATGAATCTTTCACATCAGAACAAGTGCCATGTGCCCCATCTAACGCATCTCATCTCAGGATGTGTATGTATCACTGCAGCCTTCTGCTGCCGTTGTTTTCCCCTAAACTTGGAAGACAGAAAGTTTTGAGCACAGTTGAGTGTGATACGTATTGCAACCCCACACCGTGTCTATCAAATAAAGCAGCTGATGGATATTGTTGTGCGCTGGAACCAGTGTATAATTAACGATATTAGCACGTTTCATTTGTTCTGGCTATTCGATTATATTCTAATCTGATGCGGCTATCTGACACTCAGTCTGGGGCTAAGTTGACCCTAGGACCCTAGCGCGTTTCATCATTGCCAAAGATTCCTCAGGGGTCTGTTATTAGGCATATTTTAACTAGGGTTATGAGACATCCGTGCGGCATGAGTGCCCGGTATGTACTAGCCGATGTTACTAGGGCCTCCCTTCTCTAATAAAAAATCCCCTAGGGCCTTCCTTCTCTAATAAAAAATCCCCTAGGCTTCCTTCTCTAATAAAAATCCCTTGGGCCTCCCCTCTCTAATAAAAAACCCTAGGGCCTCCCTTACTAATAAACACAATCCCCTAGGGCCTCCTCTCTATAAAAACTCCCTAGGGCCTCCCTTCTCTAATAAAAAATCCCCTAGGGCCTCCCTTACTAATATAAAAAATCCCTAGGCCCCCTTCTTAATAAAACATACCCTAGGCCTCCCTTCTCTATAAAAAAATACACTAGGGCCTCCCTTAACTAATAAAAAGCTTTCCCATACAAATAACAATACTTACCACCGGTATGGTCTTCTTCCGTTTACCTTCACCTACGGAAGAAATGGCGTCTCGGCTCCTCCATGGTTGCCACCGCGCGCCTCTGGTCCGTGACTTACGCGACCTGACTCAGGTCAGTCAGTCACGTGACATGGGCCGCGCGGTGCAACCTGAAGGAGTTACAGAACAGGTGGGCGGAATCGCCGACGCGTGGACTGGTAGGAAGGGGGAGGACAAAACAGGGGCGGCGCAGGACAGATACACAGGAGCGGCGCAGGGACAGAAACAGGGCGGGCGCAGGGACAGATACACAGGGGGGGCGCAGGGCAGATACACAGGGGCGGGAGGGGCATTATCGTGCCGTGATTAGCGGGCCCGGGCCTCGGTCGGACCGGGTCGGTAATCGCTGCGCGCAGACATTGGATGTGCCGCCCCACGGGCCCCTGAAGCTCCCGGCCCCGTAGCAACCCGCGGTAGTTCCGCCACTGGTCACTTTCTTGGGGTCACTCGCTTTTTCTACTCCTACTGCTGTCAGCGATTCTCTTTCTCTCCTTCGCTTTCGGAGGTTCACGTGGTATATTGGTTCGGGTTTCCTCTTCCCCGGCTGATATACCTTGTAGTTAACCTCCCCCACTTTCTCCACGACCTCATATGGACCTTGCCATTTTGCCAAAAATTTACTTTCGACGGTGGGCACAAGAACTAACACCCTGTCAACTGGACTAAAGGTCCTGGGTCTGTCTGATCTATTGTAGACCCTACATTCAGCCTCTGGTACCCTTGTCATGTGCTCCTTTAAAAGAAGCATCACCGCCACTATGTTGTCCTGCATAAGGGAGACGTGTTCATTCACACTAAGGTGGGGGGTTCTTTCTTATTGCCAGGTCTCCTTTGCTAGGTGCAGGAGCCCACGTGGGGAATGGCCATATAACAGCTCAAAGGGTGAGAAACCTGTACCTCACGAATGGCAACAAACAGTCCCAGTCAGGACGGTGCCACAAACATCCGCTCACTGCTCTCGTCGGTAACCCTCTCCCTCAGACACTGAACTGCAGCCACATGTGACAACAGGAACCCTTGCGTATGGGAACCCTCTGTAGTCGTCACTTGTGGTTGCTGCCATAACGCCAGAAAACGTTTCCATCATCCACTGGACATGGCTTGGGACTCTCCTGCCGCGTGAATGAATGAAACCTTTCCTGTTGCTGGAGCATGGCTTGGTTCTCTTCCTGCCATTGTTGGAACCTCTCCTGTTGCTGGATACGTTGGCTTGAGGCATTTAATAAAGTCCTCCATCTTGGCTTTTTCCTGCAATTGCCGCTCTGTTTCACCCAGGCCATGCAATGTAGCGGTGTAACAAGCTTTTTCAGTTGTGTGTCTTTTGAACTGCCCCCTACAAAAACACCATATGTGGGAGATCTGGCCCATAGAGACTGAGGTAATGGAGATTTGTGATGCAGTTCAAGACAGTGACACCCAAAGGTCAGTCTAAAACAGGTCTCGCTTGTATTTATCCAGCACACATCCTAAACAAACAGCCTTCACATTAGGCATTAAACATGAACAAATTCCTACCCGTCCTGGGTGCTTTCTATACATAGAGTTCCTCGAACTCACCACTAAAACATAAAGTCACCTTGTAAGGAATGGCGTGTCTAGCACGGGCAAGTCAGGGCTATAGTGCACTCTATCGACTCCTTCCAGATACAACTGTCAGCTCTGCTCAGACAGTTAATGCGCAGATTAGGCTGCCACCACCACCTGGGTCCAATGGTGGAACAACACACACCTGACCTAGTCTAATAGGAGGGTGAGAAATAGGCCGCCTGACTACCAGCCTGCGTAGCACATCCACATAAATCCGGCCCCAGGAGAGTTCTAAACAACTGCTCTAACAGATAACTTGAGATCAAGCCATACTTTGGATTTAAGTGTTTGCGATGCTGATAAAACACAACCCTTCGCATTAAAGGACTTGCTGATAAGAAACCCAGGGAAACATATTGCTAATCCACAAGTTAACCCCTATCGTGCCTCACATATATGCATACACAAAGTTAAACATTGAGATACAGATCTTCTGTATTCAGTGAATTTGATACTGCTTTCCATCCATGGCTCTCTGTTATATACAACAAATTGTCTATTTAGTCCTGTGTTGTGGCTATTATGGATTTTTATCTTATGTGATTAACGTAGTATACTCGAGATAGATAGCGCCGAGTTTTTCAGCACAAAAAAAGTGGCTGAAAACACAAACTCTTGTAACTCGAGTCAACATAAAATGTACACAAAAAAAAAGAAAAAACTCAAAACTTCACCTCTTCGGGGGGCCGTTCCGGGTCTTTGTGCCATTGTTGGTAAGCGGCAAGTCGTGCGATGTCACAAGGCACTGACATCAGCCGCCGCCGTGGCGTGCAATAGATGTGTGTGCCGGCAGGCACGGCACACACTGTGATGCAACGGGCTGCGGCTGATGTTAGCGCGTGTGGACCTGCCGCGAACTTGCCGCTTAAAAAAAAATCAAAACTCAATCAAAAATCAACACCTCCGGGGCCCCCTCGGGTCTTCTGTGGATTCGGCAGTCAGCGGCAGGTTCGTCGATGTACACGGCACTGAATCAGCCGCCGCCGCTGCTGCAATAGTATGGTGTGTGCGGCAGCCGCCACACATGTGATGTCAGTGGCTACGGCTGAAGTCAGCGGACGTGTGCGCGGGCACGGACCTGCCGCTGACTGATGGACAGCAAAGAAGACCCGAGGGGCCGCGGAAAGGTGAGGTTTTGATTTATTTTTTTTTTACATGACAATGGGGCGGGGGGTCCGGCTCCATAACGGGGCACAGGGGCTGCAGGCTATATACGGGGGCACAGGGGCTGGCAGGCTATATAGCGGAGGCACAGGGCTGCAGGATAAAACCGGGGACCAGGGGCTGAGGCTGTATTTCCCGGGGACAGGGGCTGGCAGGCTGTATTTCCCGGGCACAGAGGCTGGCAGGCTGTATTTCCCGGGGCCAGGGGCTGGCAGGCTATATTCCGGGCAAAGGGGCTGCGGCTGTATATGGGCACAGGGGCTGGCAGGCTATATATGGGACACGGGGCTGGCAGGCTATATACTGGGGCTGGCAGCTAATATACTGGGGCACAGGAGCTGGCCGGCTGTATACTGGTGCACAGGGTGGCAGGGTATATAACTGGGGGTAGGGACTGGCTGGCTGGCTATATACTGGGGGGCTGCTGGCTATATACTTCTGGGCGGCTTGCTGGCTATATTTGGGGGAAGGGGCTGTGACCAATGCATTTCCCACCTCGGCTTTATACATCGAGTCAATAGGTTTTACCAGGTTTTTTGTGGTAAAATTAGGGGTCTCGGCTATCTCGGGTCAGCTTATACTCGGTATATACGTAATAAAGATTTACATTTTATTGTAAATTCTGTGAGTGTGACTTTCTTCAATTTAGGGTCACTAATTGGTATACATTAATCTTCATCATCTCCACGCTCATTCTGTAAGTTTTGTATTGTTTACTAGTCTGGATGTTTCCTGACACTTTAGGTCCTATGTAAGCCGTGATGGCTGCCTTAGTGGTAGTTCCGCACATATATACAGTAATTAAAAAAAGCATTACAGGCAGTCCCGGGTTACGTACAAGATAGGGTCGTGGTTTTCTTAAGGTAGGTTTCTAGTTGAATTTGTATGTAAGTCGGACTGTATATTATATCATTGTAATCCAGCCAAAACTTTTTGGTCTGTGACCATTGGATTTTAAAATGTTGGGTTGTCATTAGAATAAGGAGTAACATAAAACTCATCACAGACACCTTTTCATAACTGTTACAGTCTGATATTGAAGCCTAGGACTAAAGTACAATAATTACCATATCCAGAGGTCCGTTTGTAACTAGGGTCGTATGTAAGTCGAGTGTTTTAAGTAGGGGACCGCCTGGTATATGGATATCTGTGAATTTTCTCCATACTGCATTAGAAGAGGAAGAGAACTAGATAGATCACCTTGCACCTAGCTTTGAAAAGTAAACACCACGTATTTTCTGTTGAGAAGCTGTTTGATCAGTAGAGGAATCTGTATCTTGTATTCATTTTCTTACAACAAAATTGCAATATAATAATTAAAGGGAAAAACATCAGTGTAGTACACTGTACAGTATATGGTGTAGTTTACAGAGGCATTGCTGTTAGTGATCTATTTTCTTGTATTTTATCTTAAATTTAGATTTACTTCAAGGCCATATAATTGAGGTTAAAGCAACATTCAAAAATGAGACCTGCATAAAAGTAAGTGTTTTTTGAAAAAGATAGAATAGAATACTAGCTTCCTGTTCCAGAATAGCACCGTACAATGACTTTTGGCACTGCAACCCACGGACTGCTTTGGCCAATGAGTGGCTAACTTGGAACACAAAACATCTCTTCTGTTGACCATGAGAGGAAAATTCTTGTGTTGTTACGGTCCGAGAGACCATTGAGGCATTCGTCGGGCTGATTTGGTTCCAAAATTGGAAGGATCGGAGGCAAAGAGGGAGTCGGAGCAGGGTAAGTTAAGTTTTGTTCCTGCCCCTCTACCAGCGATTTATTTCTAGGTTTCTGGGAAACCCTTTAAGAACACTGGGATCTATCGCTGCTAATTTTAATACAAATATTTTGAAACAGCTAACAATAACCACGGCAAATGCAAAGTATGTGGACTGTTGCCAGGACCTCTTATTTTAAAAAATGATATGAAGAATAGATGACTTGCAGTTAGAAATCAATGGACCCCCTGGATGTCTGTAAAATTTTTTTCTAGCTATCATGCAGGTTATCAGCAGTCACAAAAGCAGAAAATATGAACTGTCACACTGAAAAGGCTGTATAGATTAAAAAAACATTGTTGCTTTATTCTAGAAATGGTGCTGCTTCAGTCCATGGGTTTTTGCCGTACTTCAGCACAGCCCATTGACATGAAAAGTACAAAGCTGTCAATAACTACACTAAGCTGTAGGACAAGTGTGATACTGTTTACAGAGGAAAGCCACTATGTTTTCTTAGTGACACAACAGCTAAGGCTTCATGCACAAATAATTTTCTCCAGGTGATATGGCAGATGGTTTGTGGCCATCTCACAGTTCTATGGGCTCTATATATGCAACATCCCCGAGCGGGGGGCCTAGACCTTTCTTGTTGCCTGGAGGAGCTGGGGCTCAGAATACTGGAGTGACTGGCTAGTGCGGCCTTGGGCACCGTCTGTGTGGTCACTGTGCTTGGTATGGGTCCGAGTGGGGCCTACAGCCTGGCAGGTCTCTAGCAGGTGGGGTGTGCAGTAGAAATATGGAAGAGAGGTGATGCAATGGTTTCTCCTGGGGGCAACCCTGAAGTTGATCCCTGGGGTGAGGGATGGGAGACCTGTGATTGGTAGCAGCCATTTTCCGGGATTAGACAGAAGCAAGTTGTACAAATGAACTTTATTAACGAACAGCAGGGAAATGGCACCACGGCTTAGAAGCAAGATCATCAAGCTGATGTGCGGGTGGGAGGATAGCTGGTCTGCAGGAGGGTTGTTCACAGCCTGGTAGTAAATTAGCTGGGCTGGTAGAGATGGAGCCGAGTTCAGATGGTGGAACTCTTGCTCTGGGGCTTAGTGTCCTGACTTGCCCTAAGGTATTGGCAGCGGCATGGGGTACCCTCTCTCTTGTAGTGGGTTCTGGATGGAGCAGCTGCAATTGCAAAGTTCTCCAGTACTTTAGAGACCCCTAGAGAGGTGATCAGTTCACCAACAGCGCCTGAACATGGGAGGGTTGCTATTCGCAAAAAAACCTTGCCTTGCGTTGGCAGGGGTTGCATATACAGCCGCGTAATCTCAACTAGTGCCCCTCAGAAAAACTCAGAGGAGGGACCATGTTTGGGCTTGCTCTTTCATAGAAGTGGACAATCAAAGGGTACCCCTTATTTGCAGGGCGAACAATGGACAAAAACACGGTTGGGTAATGATTAAAATAATCTTTCAATGCTACATGTATATAAATACAAAAAAGGACAAGTGTCACTAACTGACAGTGGAGACTATAACATGTACAAGTCAGACCGAGTGGTTTGCCCAGATAAAAAAGGACCAACCCGGACAGAAGAGAGAGAGGTGAATAGATATACATTGTATAGTCCAAAGTGAGCTGAGCAAAAGGTGTATGTTAATACGTTGTGTCTCATAGATCTCATTCTAGATAGCAATTCGAGGACACACCCTAAAGATGGGAGTAGTAATTGTGTTAAATCGGTATTAAAGTGATGTGTGCCAACTCGTACTTGATAGAGAAGGTCAGTAGGTACTCCCCCCTCTGCCCGAGGTGACCGCGCCCCTAACGCGCCGTTTCGGCTGGGATGAGCCTGTTGTTGGGGGCGTGGTTCTACCGGTGTAGGGATAATATATACATATAAGGCGAACCAATGAGCGCTATGGATTGAGAATCACTGTTGCACCCGATCCGGAACAGTAGACACGCCAACAGACGTGGTGCACTTTCGGGACGCGACAAGCCATGCCGACACGAGCGTAAAGGCGCCCCCAGAAGAGAAACGCTGCTGTGGTACTGCTGACGGTAAATAGAGCAAATGACAGGATAAAAATGTTGCGTGAAAACATTGACAAACATACTGCATCCTTAAAAATACCATTTGATTGTAGATTACAGAGCAATTTAAATGACAGCCAGATGTCACCTGAGTGCTAAAAACATCCTTTGATTAGACAAATAGATTATTATAAAGTCGTCGTATTAGTGTGGGTACTATAAGGGTCATATGTGTCCTATGTAGAAAAAGTTGACCTGTGCATGAAATAATTAGAATACATAGTTGGCAAATAGGACAAAAAATTGATACGATGCCAAGTATACCTGTTGCCATATTAATACATGTGCTTACAGACAATACCCTGAAGGGAAAAAGTTATTTTAGTTTGATTAATTCCTATGAGTAGTACATTGGGGATGGTCTACATTTTAACACTGCAATAAAATTGTATGTGAAGAGTGGGAAGTGCTGGGGGGTAGAGTTAGGGAAGGGGGTGTGTGGAGTGAGGACTGAGGAGAGGAAAGTGAGGGGGGTATGTAAAGAACAATCTATATTAATCTCAAGAATCATTAAAGTTTACAATCTCCCCACAAATGGGCTTTATCAGGCGACGAGCTTCCATGGCAACCAATTGACTCCAGTTCTTACAGTCATAATATTCAGGGATATGGTCCGGGAGCAAATGGCTTAGACGTTGAAGACGCAAGTCACAGAAGGACCTATAAACCGAACAATCTTTGTTAGTCAAGAATTACCAAAGAGTCTGCAGTATGTGCATAATGGTATCTGCATGCGTAGGAGACGCGCAGGAGTCTTTAGATAGAAAGTATTGATGTGGTCGGCGAAGTTTAGTTGTATCTTAGGGTTGCAGTCCCATTTGATCCTCATCACTCACCGGCGCAATCGTGAAAGCACTTGTTGTGTGATGACACTGGTATATATTAGAAACTGTGAGAAAATAGTCGGTAAACATAAGGTAGATTGTATAGTGTTAGAAACCGATTACAAAACAATTAAAATCTGAGAGAGTACTGAGAACGCCAGCGTGTGGCAGTTCATGACAATGAAAAACCCAGTGGTGTTAAGAAAGTCAAAGGAATAAACTGAATGACGGATGTTGGAGGACTGTGCAAACCACTCGGTTTTATTGTATGTATACCTCTCACTTACAGGTGTTAGTGTCAGCTTTGTGGGCACTTGTCCTTTTATTTATTAATACATGTGCATAATACAGATTTATTTTATCATTACCAACACTGTTTTTGTCCTTTTCCCTGAATAAGGCGGTACCCTTTGAGTCAATTTAGT
Source organism: Engystomops pustulosus (assembly GCA_019512145.1). Lineage (NCBI taxonomy): Eukaryota > Metazoa > Chordata > Amphibia > Anura > Leptodactylidae > Engystomops > Engystomops pustulosus. The sequence continues at coordinate 165,732,178 of CM033643.1, read as the reverse complement.
TTTTTGGACTAAACACATCGGTGATGACAACCAGACTGGCCAAGGTACAACGGACCACATTAGGTCACCACCTAAACCAGAAAATTAATCGTACCCGGCCATACAGTAGTTCCCTTTTTCTGCATCACAATCTGTTCTTAATCTTTCATAGAAGCTAAAGGAAGCATGTGAAAATATGCGCTGACACACAGGGGCTTATTACTAGGGTCGCGGACGCCGTTTGTCGGATTTCAGAAATTTCTCCAACAATGAGGGGGCGTTGTCGGACCATCTGACTGATTCGGACTGAGCACGGGATTTAACTTTCAAATTGTGTCACAAGTCATGGACCTTACAGTTACCAGGAAGAAGAGGTGAACTGGTTGGACCTGAGCAGGGAAGTGAGCCAGCAAATATCAGGCCGCATATTTAGTGAATCGCTACAACGAATGCATTCTCGAGCAATGCACTTGTCTGTGAACTCCTCCTGATCTGTGTAGTAAAGTTGACCCTCGGTGTCTTGTCCATATTTGGGTAGGTTGCCCGTAACAACCCCCGTTTTCATAATGTGGCCGTAAGGAATACACACGGGCCTACTGGCAGCCCACAGCGGACAACATGCGAAAGATGTTGGAACGCTCTCCTAAAAAACACCCATTAGAGCCTTTTTTGCAGTGGTAGGAAAAACTTATTGTGTGCCAGGAGGCCTTAAAGTTAGGATCTAAATTTTTTAAATCACAGAGATACATTCATATCATAGCTAACTAGATATTAAATTCCTTTACTATCACGAGCAGCAATTATCTCGTATCCAAGTGTCACCACCAGTACCCATTAAGATAAAAAAAAAAAAACGAACTTTATGTTACTAAGTGTTGACAAATTTTTGACAAAGCCATAAAACTATAAACTTACATATATAAAGACATTCATTGTATAACGATGTCACTTTGTTGAACTAATTTTACAAGTGGTTTTTGAAAGAAATGCGGAATATGCAGTATGGGTATGAGGCAGTAGATGGTGCTCTATAAAACAACAGAGCTGTTATCTGTTGCTTCTGATCACAATTTAAATGCGGACCCTTCTTTTGGGCAAGATTTTGTGTTCTAGATCTGCACGCTTTACTTATTACATTTAAGATTGTCCAGGTGCGACCGTTGTGACATCTAAGTGGCAGAACCATCCATACCGATACTTAACCTCTCACGTTCTCTGTCCCATCCGGCTGGCCATGTGCGCATGTCCCCAGCTACCGAGGGGCATGAATAGCGTGACGCTGGTTCACGCGAGCCACGTCGGTTTCCCTTTAAAGCTGAGTTAAGTCTCAGTAACCCTGTAAGATCGTTGAAGCTAAATGCCTTGGAGGAAAGTACTCAGCTGCTCCTTTAAAAGAAGCATCACCGCCACTATGTTGTCCTGCATAAGGGAGACATGTTCATTCACACTAAGGTGGGGGGTTCTTTCTTATTGCCAGGTCTCCTTTGCTAGGTGCAGGAGCCCACGTGGGGAATGGCCATATAACAGCTCAAAGGGTGAGAAACCTGTACCTCACGAATGGCAACAAACAGTCCCAGTCAGGAACGGTGCCACAACATCCGCTCACTGCTCAGTCGGTAACCCCTCTCCCTCAGACACTGAACTGCAGCCCATGTGGACCGCTGGACAACCAGGAACCCTTGCAGTATGGGACCCCTCTGTAGTCGTCACTTGTGGTGCTGCCATAACGCCAGAAAACGTTTCCATCATCCACTGGAACATGGCTTGGGACTCTTCCTGCCGCCGGTGAAACCTTTCCTGTTGCTGGAGCATGGCTTGGTTCTCTTCCTGCCATTGTTGGAACCTCTCCTGTTGCTGGATACAGCTTGGCTTGCAGGCATTTAATAAAGTCCTCCATCTTGGCTTTTTCCTGTAATTTGCCTGCTGCTTTCACCCAGGCCTGCAATGTAGCAGGTCGTAACAAGCTTTTTCAGTTGTGTGTCTTTTGAACTGCCCACATACGAAACACCATATGTGGGAGATCTGGCCCAATAGAGACTGAGGTAATGGAGATTTGTGATGCAGTTCAAGACAGTGACACCAAAAGGTCAGTCTAAAACAGGTCTCGCTTGTATTTATTCAAGCAACATCCTAAACAAAACAGCCTTCACATTTAGGCATTAAACATGAACAAATTCCTACCCGTCTGGGTGCTTTCTATACATAGAGTTCCTCGAACTCACCACTAAAACATAAAGTCACCTTGTAAGGACATGGCTGTTCTAGGCATGGAAGTCAGGGCTATAGTGCACTCTATCAGACTCCTTCCAGATACAACTGTCAGCTCTGCTCAGCAGCTTAATGCCTGCAGATTAGGCTGCCACCACCACCTGTGTCCAAGGTGCTGAACAACACAAAACCTGACCTAGTCTAATAGGGAGGTGAAATAGGCCGCCTGACTACCAGCCTGCGAATCCATTCCACATAAATCCGGCCCAGGAGAGTTCTAAACAACTGCTCTAACAAATAACTTGTTCAAGCCATACTTCTTGGATTTACAGTGTTTGCAGCTGGATAAACACAACCTTCGCATTAAGGCCTTGCATGATAAGAAAACCCAGGGAAAACATATTGCTAATCCACAGTTAACCCCTTCAGTGCCTCACAATATATGCATACACAAAGTTAAACATTAAGAGGTACTTACTGTATTCAGTGATTTGCTACTGCTTCCATCCATGCTCTCTGATTATATACAACAAATTGTCCAGTTAGTCCACAGTTCTGGCTATATCTATGTATTTTTATCTTATGTGAATTACCGTATATACTCGAGTATAAGCCGAGTTTTTCAGCACAAAAAATGTGCTGAAAAACACAAAGACTGCTTAGTAACTCGAGTCAACATAAAATGTACACAAAAAAAAAAGAAAAAAACTCAAAACTTCACCTCTTCGGCGGGGCCGTTCGGGCTTTGTGCCATCTGTTGGTAAGCGGCAAGTCGTGCGATGTCACAAGGCACTGACATCAGCCGCCGCCGGGCCGTGCAATAGATGTGTGTGCGGCAGGCAGGCACACACTGTGATGCCGGCTGCGGCTGTGTTAGCGCGTGTGGACCTGCCGCGAACTTGCCGCTAAAAAAAAATCAAAACTCAAGTGCAAAAAGTCAAACACCTCCGGAGCCCCCTCGGGTCTTCTGTGTGATCCGGCAGTCAGCGGCAGGTTCGTCCGATGTCACAGGCACTGACATCAGCCGCCGCCGCTGCAATAGTATTGTGTGTGCCGGCAGCCGCCACACACTGTGATGTCAGTGGCTACGGCTGACGTCAGCGCTGTGCGCGGCACGGACCTGCCGCTGACTGATGGACAGCAAAGAAGACCCGAGGGGGCCGCCGGAAAGGTGAGTTTTGATTATTTTTTTTTTACATCAATGGGGCGGGGGTCCGGCTCCATAACGGGGCACAGGGGCTGGCAGGCTATATAGCGGGGCACAGGGGCTGGCAGGCTATATACTGGGGCACAGGGGCTGGCAGGCTATATAGCGGGGCACAGGGGCTGGCAGGCTATATACTGGGGCTGGCAGGCTATATACTGGGGCACAGGAGCTGGCAGGCTGTATACTGGTGCACAGGGGCTGGCAGGGTATATACTGGGGGGTAGGGACTGGCTGGCTGGCTATATACTGGGGGGCTGCTGGCTATATACTTCTGGGGGCTTGCTGGCTATATATTTGGGGGAAGGGGCTGTGACCAATGCATTTCCCACCCTCGGCTTATACTCGAGTCAATAGGTTTTACCAGGTTTTTGTGGTAAAATTAGGGGTCTCGGCTTATACTCGGGTCAGCTTATACTCGAGTATATACGGTAAATAAAGATTTACATTTTATTGTACATATTCTGTGATTGGACTTTCTTCATATTTAGGGTCACTAATTTGGTATAAATTAATCTTCACCTCTCCACGCTCATTTCTGTAGGTTTTGTATTGTTTACTAGTCTGGATGTTTGCTCCCTGACACTTTAGGTCCTATGTAAGCCGTGATGGCTGCCTTAGTGGTAGTTCCGCACATATATACAGTAAATTAAAAAAAGCATTACAGGCAGTCCCCGGGTTACGTACAAGATAGGGTCTGTAGGTTTCTTAAGTAGGTTCTTAAGTTGAATTTGTATGTAAGTCGGAACTGTATATTATATCATTGTAATCCCAGCCAAAACTTTTTTGGTCTCTGTGACCATTGGATTTTAAAAATGTTGGGTTGTCATTAGAATAAGGAGTAACAATAAAACTTCATCACAGACACCTTTTCTAACTGTTACAGCTGATTATTGAAGCCTAGGACTAAAGTACAATAAATTACCAATATCCAGAGGTCCGTTTGTAACTAGGGGTCGTATGTAAGTTGAGTGTTCTTAAGTAGGGGACCGCCTGTATATGGATATCTTGACTTTTTCTCATACTGCATTAGAAGAGAAAGAGAACTAGATAGATCACCTTGCACCTAGCTTTGAAAAAGTTAAACACCACATATTTTCTGTTGAGAAGCTGTTTTTATCAGTAGGGAATCTGTATCTTGTATTCATTTTCTTACAACAAAATTGCAATATAATAATTAAATGAAAAACATCAGTGTAGTACACTTACAGTATGTGTGTAGTTCTACAGAGGCATTTGCTGTTAGTGATCTATTTTCTTTGTATTTTATCTTAGAATTTAGATTTACTTCAAGGCCATATAATTGAGTTTAAAGCAACATTCAAAAATGAACCTGCAGTAAAAGTAAGTTTTTTGAAAATAGAATAGAATAGAATACTAGCTTCCTGTTCCAGAATAGCACCGGTACATATGACTTTTGGCACTGCAACCCACCGGACTTGCTTTGGCCAATGAGTGGCTAACTTGGAACACAAAACATCTCTTCTGTTGACCATGAGAGGAAAATTTCTTTGTTGTTACCAGGTCCGAGAAGACCATTGAGGCTATTCGCTCGGGCTGATTTGGTTCCAAAATTGGAAGGATCGGAGCAAAGAGGGAGTCGGAGCAGGGTAAGTATGTTTTTGTTCCTGCCCCTACCCAGCTTATTTATTTTCTAGGTTTCTCGGAAACCCTTTTAAGAACACCTGGGATCTATCCGCTGCTAAATTTTAATTACAAATATTTTGAAACAGCTAACAATAACCACTGCAAATGCAAATGTATGTGGACTGTTGCCAGGACCTCTTATTTTTAAAAAAATGATATGAAGAATAGATGACTTGCAGTTAGAACATCATGGACCCATGGATGTCTGTAATAATTTTTTTCTAGCTATCACTGCAGGTATCAGCAGTCACAACAGAAGAAACTATGACATGTCACACTGAAAATGGCTGTTATAGATTAAAAAAACATTGTTGCTTTCTTCTAGAAATGGTGCTGCTTCAGTCCATGGGTTTTGCCTGTTACTTCAGCACAGCCCCATTGACATGAAAAGTACAAAGCTGCAATACTACACTCAAGCTGTAGACAAGTGTGATACTGTTTACAGAGGAAAGCCACTATGTTTTTCTTATGCTGTACAACAGCTAAGGCTTCATGCACAAAATAATTTTTTCCTCAGGTGATATGGCAGATGGTTTTGTGGCCATCTCACAGTTCTATGGGCTCATACATATGCAACATCCCCCAGCGGGGCCTAGCCTTTTCTTGTTGCCTGGAGGCAGCTGGGGCTCAGAATACTGGAGTGACTGGCTAGTGCGGCCTTGGGCACGCTGTGGTCACTGTGCTTGGTATGGGGTCCAGAGTGCCGGCCTACAGCCTGGCAGGTCTCTAGCAGGTGGTGTGTGCTAGAAATATGGAAGGAGAGGCTGATGCAATGGTTTCTCCCTGGGGCAACCCTTGAAGTTGAATCCCTGGGTGAGGGATGGGGAGCCTGTGATGGTAAGCAGCCTTTTCCATGGATTAGACAGAAGCAACGTTGTACAAATGAACTTTATTCAACTTTAAACAGCAGGCAATGGCCAAACGGTAGAAGCAGATTCATCAAGCTGATGTGCTGGTGGGAGATAGCTGGTCCGCAGGAAGGTTGTTCACAGCCTGGTAGTAACTTCAGGCTGGGCTGGTAGAGATGGAGCCGAGTTCAGATGGTGGACCTCTGCTCTGGGGCTTATGTGTCCTGACTTGCCCTAAGGTATTAGGCAGCGGCCTGGGGTACCTCTTTCTCCTGGTAGTGGGTCTGGATGGCAGCTGCAATTGCAAAGTTCTCCAGTACTTAGAGACCTCCTAGAGAGGTGATCAGTCTCCCTAACAGCTCCTGACATGGAGAGGGTGCTATTCGCAACAACCACCTTGCCTATGCGTTGGCAGGGGTGTTGCATATACAGCCCTGTATCTCAACCTAGTGCCCCTCAGAAAAAACTCAGAGGAGGGCCATGTTTGCGGCTCTGCTCTTTCATAGAAGTGGCATCAAAGGGTACCCCTTACTTGCAGGGGAAAATGGACAAAAACACGGTTGGGTAATGATAAAATAAATCTTTATTAATGCTACATGTATATAAATACAAAAAAGGACAAGCTGACACTAACATGTAAGTGAGAGGTATAACATACAATAAGAACCGAGTGGTTTGGCACAGATAAAAAAACGGACCAACCCGGACAGAAGAGGAGGGTGAATAGTATACATTGTATAGTCAAAGTAGAGCTGAGCAAAAGGTGTATGTTAGATACGTGGTGTCTCCATAGATCTCATATCTAGAAGCAATTACAGGACAAACCCTAAAGAGGGGGAGTAATTGTGTTAAATCGGTATTAAAGGATGTGTGCCAGCTCGTACCAGATTAGAGAAGGTAGTAGTACTCCTCTGCCCGAGGTAGACCGCGTCCCCTACGCGCGTTTCGGCTCGGGATGAGCCTTTGTCTGGGGGGTGGCGTCTACCCGGTGTAGGGATAATATATAATATAAGGCGAACCAATGAGCGTATGGATAGAGAATCACGTGACCGGATCAAGATACCCGAACTAGAGCATTCGGAGCGCATGCGTAAAGGGCGCCCCACAGAAGAGAAACGTCTGGCTGTGGTACTGCTGAGGTAAGTATAGCAAATGACGGCATAAAGATGTTGCGTGAAAACAGTGACAAACAGATACATGCATCTTAAAAATACCATTTGATTGTAGATTACAAGCTAATTTAAATGACAGCCCAGATGTCACTGAGTGCCTAAAAACCATTCCTTGATATAACAATAGATTATTATAAAGTGTCGTATATAGTGGGTACTATAAGGTATATGTGTACCCTATTAGAATAAAGTGACCTGTGCATGAAAAATAAGAATACATAGTTGGCAACATAGGACAAAAAATTATTACGATGCCAATATACCTGTGCCAATATACATGTGCTTACAGACATATACCACTGAAAGGGAAAAAGTTATTTTAGTTGATTAATCGCTATGAGGTAGACATATTGGGATGAGTACTAAATTTTAACACTGCAATAAATTGTAGTGAAGAGTGGGAAGTGCTGGGGGGTAGAGTGAGGGAAGGGGGTGTGTGGAGTGAAGGAGTGAGGGAGGAAAGTGAGGGGTAATGTAAAGAAAATCTATATTAATCTCAAGCTTAATAAAACTTAGACACTATATTACACACAATCTTACAACACAATGTTACACAGCAGGACCTATAAACCGCCAGAACATTTGGCATGGCGATAGGAGACGCAGAGGGTCTTTAGAATAGAAAGTATTGATGTGGTCGGCGAAGTTAGTTGTATCTTAGGGTTCAGTCCCATTTGTTCCTCATCACTCACCGGCGCAATCGTGAAAGCTCATTGTTGTTGATGACATGTATATATTAGAAACTGTGAGAAAATTAGCTGAAACATAAAGGTATAGTGTTAGAAACGATTAAAAACAATTAAAATCTGGAGTACTGAGACGCCAGCGTGTGCATGCATGACATGAACCCAGTGGTGTTTAAGAAAGTCAAAGAATAAACGAATGAGGATGTTGGAGGATCTGTGCCAAACCACTCGGTTCTTATTGTATGTTATACCTCTCACTTACATGTTAGTGTCAGCTTTGTTGGCACTTGTCCTTTTTTGTATTTATATACATGTAGCATTAATAAAGATTTATTTTATCATTACCCAACCTTGTTTTTGTCCATTTTCCCCTGCAAGTAAGGGGTACCCTTTGATGTCAATTTAGTTTTTTGGACTAAACAATCAGGTGTGCAACCAGACTGGGCCACGGTACAAAGGACCACATTAGGTCACCACCTACACAGACAAATTATCGTAACCCGGCCATACAGTAGTTCCCTTTTTCTGCATCCAATCTGTTTCTTAATCTTTCATAGAAGTCTAAGGAACTGTGAAAAATATGGCTGACACACAGGGGCTTATTTACTAAGGGTCCGCGGACGCACTTTTGTCGGATTTTCAGACATTTTCCAACAAATGAGGGGGCGTGTGGTCGGACGATCTGACTGATTCGGACTGAGCACGGGATTTAACTTTCAAATTGTGTCACAAGTCAATGGACTTACATGTACCAGGGAGAAGAAGGTGAACTTGGTTGGACCTGAGCAGGGAAGTGACACATGCAAGATATCAGGCGCACTATCTTAGTGAATCGCAACAGAATGCATTCTCGTCAGACAATGCACTTTCTGTGAACTCCTCCGGACTGGTAAGTAAATGTGACCCACTGTGTGTCTTGTCCATATTTGTGGTAGGTTGCCCAGTAACAACCTCCCGTTTTCTAATGTGGTCCGTAAGGAATACACACGGGCCTACTTTGCAGCCCCACAGCGGACACATAGGAAATACTGTTGACACGCTATCCTAAAAAACAGCCATTAGAGCCTTTTTTTGCAGCTGTAGGAAAAAACTATTGTGTGCAGGAGGCCTTAAAGTTAGGATCTAACATTTTTTAAATCACAGAATTACATCATATCACTAGCCTAACTAGATATTAAATTCCTTTACTTATCCTGATGCAATTTATCTCTTACAAGTGTCACACCAGTACCCATCTGAACTTTATTTTAGCTAAGTGTTGCCAATTTTTTGACAAAGCCTAAAACTATAAACTATACATATATAAAGAATTCATTGTATAACGATTTCAATTTGGTTGAAATAATTTTCAAGATGGTTTTGAAAGTAAATGCGGAAATATGCAGTATGGGTAGTGAGCATTAGATGGTGCTCTATAACAACCAGAAGCTGGTTATCTGGTTGCTTATGATCACAATTTTAAATGCAGGACCTCTTTTGGGCAAGATTTGTGTTCTAGATCCTGCCACTGCTTTACTTATTCTATTTAAATATGTTCCAGGTGCCCGTGCCCCTCTACGTGGCAGCACCTCCATCCCGACTCACTTACCTCTCCACGTTCTTGTTCCCATCCCGGCTGGCCAGTGCGCATGTCCCCGCTCCCTAGGGTGCATGCATCAGCGTGCCGCTGTTTCACGCTAGCCACTTCCGGGTTTCTTTAAAAGCTGGCATGTCTCAGTAACCCCTGTCAGATCTTTGAGCTAATGCCATTGAGAAAGCTACTCAGCGATTCCTGTATTCTGATCTACTGTTGTGACCCCGGACATGACCCTGACCTCCTGCTCCATTCCTGATTCTGCACCTTTGCCGCTTGCCCTGACTATCTGCCTATCCCCGACCTCGAGACTGCCTAGCGTTCCGGTACCCCGACCTTGGCTGCCACCAGGAACAAGTCGCACAAGGCAGCCCTCATATGCCAGTGTCAGTGTTATTTATTATTAAATTTGATCAGGGAAAAACATAAAAAAGGTCTTTGTCAGGAAGGCCATTTTAGCCAGTGTCCTTAAGCTGCTAAGCCACTTTGTAACCATTGTGGCATGGTATGGTTTTGGTATGGTATTGTCAATTTGGAAGACCCAATTTGCGCAAACTCCTACTAAGCATTAACATGACCCTTTTGTGACATGACATTTTTTCTGTCTTGTTAGACATGGTGCATTCGCGACACAAAACTGGCGCAGACACTTTGTACATTCTTTCTAGTGCAAAGTCAGACATAAAACTGGTGCAAACACAATAAACGTGGGGCAATGTTCTTTTCTCATGATGCATCTATTTAAGTGCATCAGTTCCTCCCAGAGCAAAATAAACCCACAATATGATTTGGCCACCCCTGTGTTACACATTTGGGATGGTTTTCTCAGGCTTGCAGGCTTCTCCCTTTTTCTTCCAAACATAATGATCATTATGTCATTATGGTGAAACAATTCAATTTTAATTTTGTCAATCCACAGCCATGTCTTGAAAAATTAAAGACTTTGTACCATGTCGATACAGTACTCATTTTGTCTCAGGCAAGTTGGGGAGTTTACAAGAGAGAACGAATAGACAATATTCAAGTCTATACAGCCATTCAGCAGTCGCTGTCCATGTCTTTACAACTATTCAGCAGTAGCTGTACATATTTACAAAGTTGCGTGGCACTAATATAACAGGAGCATACAAGCGGACGGAAGACACATGCTGGTTGAGTACGCAGAGGCTTAGATGAGACTTAACATCAGACAGAACTGAGCATTAGGGTTAAGTAATCCCCATATAGTATACTACTGAAAAAACATGCATGGGATGGGTTGGTGTTGCAAAAAACCCTGCTCTATGACAGTAGCTACCTGGTGAGATTGATCACCTCACTAGGATGTTGGTAACATTGAAAACTTAGTAAGTGCAGGTTGAAGCCACTGCCTTGTAAGGAAAGAGTTAACATGTGAAATGTTATTAACCAATAATATTCTTTGTACTATTGTAAAGCAAGCTGGAAGCTGGTTGGAGGGTGCTGCCTCCTGACCAAGGGAGTATAAAAATCCTTGGTGTGGGGGGAACAAGGTCCTGCAGTTTTAGTCAGCAAAGTAAGCAGAGGAGTGTGCAGCACTTGCCTGTGCTGCACCAGCTAGTGTCATAATACCAGGAAGCAGAGGTGTCTCAGGCCACTGCCTGACACCTTGGGCAAGTCAGGAGACTAAGCAAAAGAGCAAAGTTCCACCATCTGGAATCAGTTCCATCTTTACTAGCCCAACCTGAAGTTACTACCAGGCAGCAAGCAATTCTTCCTGCGGACCAGCTTTCCAACTTACTGATTCTGCTGCTAATGTTTGGCCGTTGCCTGCTGTTTGGAGTTAAATAAAGAACTGTAAGTTGTTTTGCAGTGTAATCCCTGGATCAGGCTGCTTAATCATCACGGACTCCCCATCCTCCATCACCCAGGGATTCCCATATAAACCTCAGGGGTTGCCCCAGGGAGAAACCTACTTCATCAGCCTTTCCCTCTACTTTTCTTGCATACACCAGCTGCTGGAGACCTGTCAGGCTACAGGCCCATCCTCCAATCCCAATACCAAGCACCATGACCACAGTGTGCCCAGGGCAGCATAAGCCAGCCACTCCGGTACTCTGGGCCCCCTAGCTATCTACAACCACCGAAGAATGGCTAGGCCCCAGTGGGGTATGTTGCACATCTATATTGCATCTATTTGCATGTCATGCCTTCAGCAATTTGTAATGTTTATATAATATGTACTACCTTATTGTTACAATGCCATCTAGTGGCCTTAATTGTTCATTGTAGTTTGCATCCCTTGACCTGCTGTCACAATCCTTCAGCTATGCAGGAGCCATTTTCTGAAGAACCTGCAGTGGAGATGGTAGCATCTTCAGCCATCCTCCAACCACCAGTCTACAGCAGCATTGCTGGTATGTTGACATCCAGCCCTGTAGTTCATATGTTAATGCATATTATCCTATTAGCATGTCTCCATGTCCTATTCCCAACCCAAAGTTCCATGATGGTCATATATAAGACAGCACATGTACTTGTATCTATGGATATTCATCCTCACTGTTGTATTGTATGCACCTTTCATGCACATGAATGTGTTTGCATATCCTGTATTATAGTGTATTACTACATTCCTGTATGCATTACTAAGTGCACTATCTTTCTGTTCCAGTTTCACCCTTACAATAAAAGTTGATTGGATACCAATCCAGAATCAATGAGTTGGTAGGGGGGAGTTCAGCTGCCCGTCAATTTATGCCCCTCTCACATAAGGAGGACAGAGCATTGCATATTGACTGATCTTGAACAAGTCTAATCAGGCTATATATGTCTAGGCCCCAATCAAATAGACTTTCGAGATATCAATTCAAGTGTGCTGATGCCATTATTAAACCTATGTGTTAGTATATAACTTTCTCCAAATACTACATAGGAGTGGTTGCAAACTAGGAAGTGCACCATGTGACATAAAAAGACACCTCAGATAACAGTTGAGCAGGGGTGATGGTGAATCCAGCAGCCAGGCAGATATGAAGGCAAATAGTGATAAGAAAAACTGAAGTTTATTTCATCCTTTAAAAATTGTTGAAAAAGGTACCATCTTGACGTGTTTCTAACTAAATATATTTCTTAATCATAGTCTAGAGATCACAACGTTTGAATTAACTTTATGTGAAAATAAGCGGAAGTAGGTGGCAAGCGAGTCACTGATTGCATCACAAGAAGATGGGCAACAAAAAGATACATTACAATGGGCAGAAAAAAGTATACAAACAGAAAATAATTAATATACATACATTAGATCATACCTTGAGTTTAAACCATGGGGAACTCTAGTCTTCATAGTCATAATCCAAAAACCCTCTCTATTACTGAGGGCTTTCACCCAGTCCCAATCTCTTTTGCGGCAGGTGACTTGTTCAATAGGTACAACAGTGAGCTGTGAAGTTTCTCCCTTATGCGTGCTTGGATACAGTGGAAATATTGCAAGTGTAGGTAAGCGCTACGTAATATGATGGCGCTATATAAATAAAGATTATTATTATTATTATTATTATTATTATTATTAGGTAAAGAACCAAGATGAGTCCGATCGGGCTCCAGCCAGATGTTCTGCAATTCTTTGTTTCAAAGTGCGTTTGGTGTTTCCTATGTATTGAAGGGAGCAGGTGGTGTAAGTACACTACGTATGTGATGTTGCAATTTATAAATGAATGTATTTTATAATTTTTATTATTTTGTGTAGATGAAACGAATTGCGAATTTTTAGTTGAGAAACAACATCATGTTCACGTAGTTTGTATAAGAGGGGTCTTGATACATATCAGTAAAGTGCTTTTGATTATTTGTATTATATGATTGTATTGGCACATGAATTCTTTAGAAAAAGTAATTTGATTGGTTTTGTTTTTCATTTTTTTTATGTGACGATCGTTCAGAATATAGTAATTGAGAGCTGGATTTACTTTGTAAGTTTTCCTTGGTGCATTTAATAAGTGTTTTGTTGTATCCTCTTTCATGTAAGCGCTTAGTTATTGGGTGGAGGTTTGTAAGTAAGGTCCCTTGTGGCAATTAGGCAAAATTTTTTTACTACTTGGGGGGGGGGGGGGTGTGGGCGGTGTGGCAGCTACTGGCGTGTAGGAAAGTATTGCCCGCAGTAGGTTTGAGATACAGGTTGCATGAAACTTTTTGACTTTGTGGAACACATGTTAGGCACAAATCTAGAATAGATATAGTGGTAGAGGAGGAAAAAGAGAAAAAAGAGAATGTAGGAATGTTAAATTGGATATTGTAGTTGTTATTATTGAGATATGTAATGTAAGCAGCAATCTCTTCTTCACTACCTATCAAAACCATAAGACCATCATCTATAAAACGCCCATAATATTTAATGTTATATAAATATGGATTATGCATGAAAAAAACAGTTTACTCTCGAACCAGGTCAGAAATAGGTTAGTTAGGGACGGTGACCCTGTTTTTGCAGAAAAAAATAAAAAAATTGTTGGTTAGTAAAAATAACAATACATCCAAAATGAAACAAATTTGTGGTTTCGTTAAAGAACTGTACTTGTGAAGATGATACTGAATGGCCTTGATGGCTAAATTACGAGGGATACATGTATACAAAGAAATAACATCACAAATAACCCCCCAAAAAATGCAGTTTCTAAACAAAAGAATCCATAATTTTCACCACTTCAAAAGAGTCCTTATTAAAGCGGGAGGTCTGATACGCCATGGGAGGTGGAGGGTGGAAAAGTATTTGTATGATATTTGGGCAGGGAATAAAAAATGAATGTATCTTCAGCTCTAATGTTAAGAATGCCTAAAGATATGCCATCTTGTAGTAGTCTGGATGCAGCGCTCGATGTAGGATCCAATCTTAGAGGTGAGTATACTGTCTTTTCATGTAGTAATTTCTTACATTCCTGTGCATACAGATCAGTGTCCATGATGTTTATAGAACCTCCTTTGTCTGATTGTCTTATAGTGATATATGGGTTATTTTTTAAATCTTTGATGGCTTTTATTTCTGAGGTGGTAGTATTGTTGTTAAGAATGGGGCTGGAGTCATTAGACAATTCTGACAAGCATCTTGAATTTGTCCATTATGGGGACTTTTGAATTTATAGGATAGAAACTTGGGTTTGGTACACGTATTATATCAGTCAAATCCTTATTGGCTTGTCATGTTGTGGAGAAGAAGCTTGTAGTTCAAGTAACTGTAGTGTAGCAACTTTTTCTTGAAAATCTTTTATCTCAGTAAGTTAAATATTGCCTTGCAATTTGAAAAAACAATTGGGTTGCAGTGAACTTTTCTCAGTATTGTCCTCTTGAAAGAAATGTTTCTTTACGGTGAGAAGCCTAACAAAATTGTTAACATCTTTGTTAACAGTTTGGTATAGCTTCATCTTGGTAGATGGTATGAAGTTGAATACTTTTGATAACAGTTTTATCTGTGTGGTAGAAAGGATACACACAGACTGATTAACTACAAAGAAACTTCTTTCTGTGGTTGTCATTGAAGAGGTAGTTGTTTGTTCTTTCTCGATTTCTTGTTCTCAATTATGTTTGTTTACCTGTGGTACCATTTGCGTTTTGTGGATTCACCATTATTTGATTGTTTTTTGACCCCCCATCTTGTTTGGACTCCTGAAAATGAAACAATTTTTTCTGACAATTGTAATGTATCTTTTTGTCCGCCCATCTTTTGCAATCAGTGATTCGCTTGCCGCCTACTTCCGCTTATTTTCACATATAGTTAATTCAAACGTTGTGATGTCTAGACTATGATTAAGAACTATATGTAGTTAGAAACGCGTCAGTTTTTTCACGATGGCACCTTTTTAAACTATTTTTGAAGGATGAAATAAACTTTTTTATTACCGTATATACTTGAGTCTAAGCCGACCCGAGTATAAGCCGAGGCCCCCAATTGTACCACAAAAAACTGGGAAAACTTATTGACTTGAGTATAAGCCGAGGGTGGGAAATGCATTGGTCACAGCCTCCCCAGTATATAGCCAGCCAGCCCCTGCCCCAGTGTATATAGCCTGCCAGCCCATGCCACAGTGTAATATCCTGGCAGCCTCCCTGCCCCCAGTGTAAATAACCACCCGCCCTTTGTGAAGCACAACAATACATGCAGCGGCCTGCTGTTGAGTCAGATGAGGTGATGTGCACAAGGACCGGCCGCCTCTACGGAGATAGCACAGAAGAATCTAGGGGGTAGCCGCCGGAACGGGGAGTGAGTTTTGATTATTTTATTTTTGACTCGAGTATAAGCCGAGTTTGGGGTTTTCAGCACATTTTTTGTGCTGAAAAACTAGGCTTATACTCGAGTATATAAGGTATCACTATTTGCCTTCATACCTGCCTGGCTGCTCGACTATGCACTGATCTGGCTCAGTTTGTCCATTCAACACGTGGCTTTACTAAGTGGTTGAGCTTTTTTTTATATTTTTCTCTCAGATAACAGTGCAATATATATATATATATATATATATATATATATATATATATATATAGACCAAAGCAGCACAACTTGACAAAGTGTGTGCAGTAGCCGTTGATACCTTGGCGGTGAATCCCAGATATAAGTAGTGGAGAGGCAGCACTCCAAAGTATGTGGAGAAGGGTGAACCATTATTCTATAAAATGCGACGTTTCGGTGTGTATCTACACCTTGTTCAAGCATAACAAGTTTAACAAACATCCAGCTTTTTAAAGACCAAACCAACAGCTGATTGGTCAGTGACATTGTGAAAAAAATACATTATACAGAGTGAAAAACAAGACATGATGTATCATGATAGCTTATACATTGTGGGATTAAAGTGCAGGGATACACTGTGTATTATAATAACCAATGTGAACATTATAAAGTTACATAGTGTTTATCCGAGACCACCTGCAGACGTGCGCCACAATTACGTGCAGAGCCGGAAGTAGTGTCATGGCAAAGGCTGCGCTGGCGTATTGAGAGCCCTTTGTCTTTTGGGACTCACTAAATTGCCCACCTGGATAATGGGCGCCTTTTATACCGGTATTTTTATACTTACCTCATGATCCTCAGTGCTTGCAACGCGGGAACAGGGCAAACCCGAATCCAGGATGGCCATAGCTAACGCTGTATTCTCAATACCCAGCGCAGCGCCTTTGCCCTGAACATCACTTCCGTGCTTCTGGATTTCAATGGTCACTTCCGGCTCTGCGCGTAATTGTGGCGCACGTTTGCAGGTGGATCTCGGATAAACACTCTGTAACTTTATAAATGTTCACACTGGTTCTTATAATGACACAGTGTATCCCTGCATCTTTAATCCCAACATGTTACGCTCTCAGATACCTCATGTCTTGTTTTTCACTCTGTTAAATGTATTTTTTCACAATGTCACGGACGCAATCAGCTGTGTTTTGGTCTTTAAAAGCTGGATGTTTGTTAACTTGTTATCGGGAACAAGTTTAGATACACACCGACTACTCGCATTTTATGAATAATGGGTCACACCCTCTCCACATCCTTGAAGTGCTGCCTCTCCACTACTTTATCGGGGCATTCACCGCCAAGGTAGCAAGCAAACGGCTACTGCATCACACTTTGTCAATTTTGTGCTGCTATTGGTCCTAATATCTATTATATATTATATTATATATATATATATCTATATAGATATATTGCCTGTTATCTCTGAGAGAAAATATAAAAAAAGCTCCCCACTTATTAAGCCACGGGTTGAATTGGACACTGAAGGCCAGATCAGTGCATATTCGAGCCGCCATGCAGGTCACATGAAGGCAAATAGTGATAACCTTATATACTCTAGATAAGCCCAGTTTTTCAGACACAACAAATGTGCTGAACACCAAACCCCCCTGCGGCTGATACTCGAGTCAAAAATAAAATAATCAAAACTCACTCCCCGTTCCGGCGGCTACCCCCTAGATTCTTCTGTGCTATCTCCGTAGAGGCGGCCGGTCCTTGTGCACATCACCTCATCTGACTCAACAGCAGGCCGCTGCATGTATTGTTGTGCTTCACAAAGGGCGGGTGGTTATTTACACTGGGGGCAGGGAGGCTGCCAGGATATTACACTGTGGCATGGGCTGGCAGGCTATTACACTGGGGCAGGGCTGGCTGGCTATATACTGGGGATTGCTGTGACCAATTGCCCTTTCCCACCCTCCGGCTTAACTAACTCAAGTCATAAGTTTTCCCAGTTTTTTGTGGTACAATGGGGGCCCGGCTTATACTCGGGTCGGCTATACTCAAGTATAATACGGTAATAAAAAAATGTATTTCAGCCTTCCAACAAAATCGTTTAAAACGGTGTCCATCGTGAAAAATGAACGCGTTTTCTAACCTACATCTATTCCTTAAATCTAGTCTATACATCACAACGTTTGAATTAGACATATGTGAAAATAAGCGGAAGTATGCGGCAAGCGAATCACTGATTGCAAAGATTGGGTCGTGACAAAACGTAACATTACAATTGTCAGAAAAAGTGTTGTCATTGTTCAGGAGTCCAAAACCAGATGGGGTCAAAAAACAATCAAATACTGTGAATGTGAATCCCACAAAATTCAAATGGTACCCCACAGGTAAACAACATAATTGAGAACAAGAATCGAGAAAGAACAACAACTACCTCTTCAATGACAACCACAGACGAAGTTTTCTTTGTAGTTAATCATTCTGTGGGTATCCTTTCTAACCACACAGATAACACTGTTTATCAACAGTACGCAACTTCATACCATCTACCAAGATGAAGCTAATAGCCCAACTGGTAACAAAGCTGTTAAAATTTTGTTTAGGCTTCTCCACCGTAAAAACATTTTCTTTCCCAGGACAATACTGAGAAAAGTCACTGCAACCTCACCATTGTTGTTTCAAATTGAAGGCACTATTAACTTACTGGAGATAAAAGTCTTTTCAAGAAAAGTTTCTAACTACAGTTACTTGAACTACAGGCTGCTTCTCTCCCACAACATGACGCCAATAAGGATTTGACTGATATAAAATACGTTCCACACCCATTTCTAATCCTATAAATTCAAAATCCCCATAAATGGCCAAATTCAAGATGCTTGTCAATTTTGTCTAATGACTCCACCCCATTCCTTAACAACAATACGACCACCGCACACACCGATCAGAACTAAAAGCCATTAAAGATTTAAAAAATACCCATAAATCCCTATACGACAATCAACAAAGGAGGTTTCTTAAACATCCTTGACACTGATCTGTATGCAACAGGAATTGTAAGAAATTCCTACATGAAATACAGTATACTTCACCTCTAAGATTGATCCTACAAGTCAAAGCGCTGCATCCCGCCTACTACATAGGGCATTCTTTAGGCATTCTTAACATTAGAGCTGAAGACTACTTTCATTTCTTTATTCATATTATGCCCTGCCCAATCATAACAAATACTTTTCCATACCTTTCACACCTCCCATGCGTCACCAGAACTCCAGCTTTATAAAGGACTCTTTTGAAGTGGTGAAAATTATGGATTCTTTTGTTTGGAAACCGCATTTTTGGGGGGTTATTTTGATGTTTATTTCTTGTATAACAATGTAATTCCCTCGTAATTTAGCCATCAAGGCATCATTATCCTCTTCACAGTACAGTTCTTTACGAAACCACAAATTTGTTTCATTTGGATGGACTGGTTATTTTTACTACCAACAATTTTTTTTTTTTTGATAATAAATTTTTTCTGCAAAAACAGGGTCACCGTCCCTAACTAACCTATTTCTGACCTGGTTCGAAGAGGAACTAGTTTTTTTCATGCATAATCCATATTTATATAACATTAAATATTATGGGCGTTTTATAGATGATGGTCTTATGTTTTGAGTATTGAAAAGAGCTTGCGGCTTAAACATTCATATCTTCATAATAACAACTACAATATCCAATTTACATTCTCCACATTCTCTTTTTTCCTCTACCACTATATCTATTCTAGATTTGTGCCTAACATGTGTTCCACAAAGTCAAAAAGTTTCATGCAACCTGTATCTCAAACCTACTGCGGGCAATACTTTCCTACATCCTTAGCTTCCACACCCCCCCCCCCATGTAGTCAAAAATTTGCCTAATTTGCACACAAGAGGAACATTACTTACAAACCTCCACCCAAATAACTAAGCGCTTACATGAACGAGGCTACCACCAAACACTTATTAATCAACCAATGAAAACTTACAATTAAACCCGCTCTCATTCTATATTCTGACCGTCGTTCACATAAAAAAAATGCAAAAACAAAACAACACATTACTTTTTCTAAAGAATTCATGTGCCAATACAATCAGATAATACAAATAATCAAAAGACACTTACTGATTATGTATCAAGACCCCATCTTATACAAAATCAGTGGCGTAACTACAGCCGTAGCAGCCGTAGCGGTTGCTACGGGCCCGGGAGGCCAGGTGGCCCGCCTCCCACCTTCCTGACTCACACTCACTTTGGAGGTGTGATGGTCCCTGCCCTGCCACAGTACATTGGCACAGGTCCCGGCGTTCCGTACGCTCTAATTCCCCGAGAGTTCCTGCACCCTGCTCTCCTCCCTCCTTAGAGTACTGTTCTCCGCCCGGCCAGTGCTCATCAGCAGCAGCGCGGCCCGGGGCTGTCCCTGCCTTGTCTGTCCTAACTAAAAACAACACACAATTAAAAAACTGCTTGTAACGTATAGGTCCAGGGCTGCTGAGCCCTACTGGGACCTCGAGGAATCAGCAGCCCCAGGTAGAGCAGCAGGCACACAGGCCGAGCATAGAGCTATGGGCTCCCGGGGCGTGAGAGCGAGAGACCAGGCACCAGGAGGATTGAGTCCCCGAGCAGCACAAACTAGCATCGAGGATGCTGCAGAGATTAAACAATCTTCTGGGAAGTATATTTTATGATTGTGTGTATTTATATGCTCTATATGTGTGTGTAAATGACGTCTGATGTGTATATCGGTCATGTCATCTGTGTGTAAAGGATGTATGATGGGTATTGCTGTTTGTGTGTCTGTATCTGTTTGTGTAAATGATGTATGATGTGATATGCTGTATGTTGTCTGTAGCTGTGTGTGTCATGATATATGATGTGGTAACATATCTGTTGTATCTGGTGTGTGTAAATGATGTATATGTGTCTATGCTGTTTGTGTGTTGTATCTTGTGTACTGATGTATGATTGTATATGCTGTATGTTGTGTCTGTATCGTGGTGTAATGATTTGATTTGTATATGCTGTTTGTGTGTCTGTATCTGTTGTGTAAATGATGTAAATGATTTTTTATCTGTTTGTGTGTCTGGTAATCTGTGTGTGTAAATGATGTTGATTTGTATATGCTGTTTGGTGTGTCTGGTATCTGTGTGTTGTAAATGATGTATGATGTTTATAACTAAATGTGTGTCGTCGGTTGGTGTAAATGATGATGATTGTATATGCTGTTTTGTGTGTCTGTAGCTGTTGTGAAATGATGTATGATGTGTATATACTGTAGTGTGTCGTATCTGTGTGTAATGATGTATGATGATGGTATATGCTGTTTGTGTGTCGGTATATGTTTGTGTAAAAAATGGAAAAAAAGTAATGATTGTATATGCTGTTTGTGTGTCTGGTCTCTTGTGGTGGTAAAATGATGTATATGGGTATATCTGTTTTTGTGTCTGTATCTGTGTGTGTAAATGATGTTGATGTGTATATGCTGTTTGTGTGTCTGTATCGTGTGTGTAAATGATAGATAATGTGTATCTAACTTTATTTGATCTTGTGTGTAAATTATGTAGTGATGTTTATAACTGTATGTATCTGTGTGTAAATGATGTATGATTGTATAGACTGTAGGTGTGTGTCTGTATCTGTGTGTAAATGATGTATGCTGTTATATACTGTTTTGTGTCTTTATCTTCTGTGTGTAAATAGTTATGATGTGTAATCCCTGTCGGTATCTGTGTGTAATTATGTAATGCTGTGTGATACTGCATGTGTGTCTGTAATCTTCTGTGTAAATGATTATGATGTGTATATACTGTATGTATCGTGTGTGTAAATGATGTATGATGTGTATATGCTGTATATGTGTCTGTATCTGTGTGTAAATGATTATGATGTGTATATACTGTAATGTATCTGTTGTTTAAATGATGTATGATGTGTAATCTTGTATGTATCTGTGTGTAAATGCTGTATTATGTGGTATATACGTACTGTGTCTGTATCTGTGTGTAATGATGTAGATGTGTATAGTCGGTATGTGTGTTCTTTATCTGTGTAAATGATTCTGATGTGTAATATACTGGTATGTATGTGTGTAAATGATGATGATTTGTATAGACTGTATGTGTGTCTGTATCTGTGTGTTAAATGATTAATGATGTGTATAAGCTGTCTGGTGTCTGTATCTGGGTAAAATGATGTATGATGTGTATATACTGTATGTACGTTTGTAAATGATGTATGATGTGTATATACTTATGTGTTTCTGTAATCTGTGTGTAAATGATTAATTTGTGTTATATCCTGTAATTGGTGTGTCGTATCTTTTGTGTACATGATGCAATGAGGTGTATTACGTATGTATCTGTGGTAAATGATGTATGATTTTGTAATATACTTTATGTGTGTTCTGCATCTTGTTGTAAATGATGTATGATGTGTATAACTGTATGTGTGTCTGTATCTGTGTGTAAATGATTTATGATGTGGGTATATAACTCTACTGTATGTTGTCGTATCTGTGTGTGTAAAATGATGTGTATATACTGTATGGTGTGTCTGTAACTGTGTGTAAAGATGTATGCTGTGTATATACTGTATGTATCTGTGTGTAATAATGTATGATATGTATATGGTGTCTGGTCTGTATCTTGTGGTAATAAGTCGATATGGTGTGTATCTCCTGTATGAGTGCTGTTCTGTGTAAATTGATGTATGATGTATAATACTGCAATGATTGTCTGTATTATCTGTGTGTTTAATGATTTATATGTATATTACTGTATGTGTGTCTGATATTTTATATGTGTGTTTGTATACGATTGTATGTGTGGTATATACTATTATGCCATGATTTCTTTGCTATGTGTATTTTATGCAGTATGTGTGATATGGTTGTGTTTATACTGATGGATGTGTATATATATTGTTTGTAGATATTTTAACGTATACATAATTAGGTACATAAAATTCTATATGGGGGAGATTTATCACAGCTCTCTATGCCAATTTTTCTGGTGTAGAAGCATTGACTATTGTGATTCTCTTGCACAAAGCAGAATTTGCATTAATCATGAATATGCCAACTGGCGCCAAATATGTATATATATTTTTAAGGAACCGGGGGCCCCACGCAGAATCTGCTGTGGGGCCCAGACTCTCATCTTATGCCAAGTACTACCTAGTAGGTGCAAAATCCGTCAAGTGACAGAAATGCGACCACCAAGGTGTGCAGTACCATCTAACCCAAACGTGTAGTCGCTGTTAAGGGATGACAATCCCACCTCATTTGGTCCATTGTGCGAGTCCGGGGATTTATCCAAGGGCTATAATCCTGGGAAATGTATGTGTCTATATATATATATATATATATATATATAACATTATTGAACCATAAACATATTTTACAGCTTCGTATATAGCCAGTGGAGGGCATTATTACCCGGTTTTATACCTATTGATATGTATAAATTGCCTTCTCAGAGGGTATATAACAGCGGTGGCGAACCTATGGCACTGGTGCCAGAGGTGGCACTCGGAGCCCTCTCGGAGCCCACCCAGGCCACCACCCCAGCATGAGGTTCACCTGACAGGACTCAAAGAATCTTCCTACAGAATCTTCCTACAATGATAGGTGAATTTTCCCTCCTCCTTTCAACTTCGTTGTTGTCTTTAGGAGGCTGAATGATTGAAAGTTGTCAAAGAACAAGGATAAATAAATTACGGCTTAAATTGCGGCTTTCGGTTGAAGTTTGGGCACTCATGCTCTAAAAGGTTCACCAGGTCGAAACAGTGCTGTCTACAGTTGGGAATCTGTTCCTTCTGGAATAGATATACTGGTTTGGCTTTAATCCCACAACATGTCATTAGGCTTCTTGAAAATCATGGTGTTAGAGGACATCTACCACCAGGATGAAGGATTGTAAATCAAGCCCCCCGTGCGCCCCTTCTGGTGAAAGTTGTCAAAGAACAAGGAGAAATAAATTACGGCTTAAATTGCGGCTTTCGGTTGAAGTTTGGGCACTCATGCTCTAAAAGGTTCACCAGGTCGAAACAGTGCTATCTACAGTTGGGAATCTGTTCCTTCTGGAATGGATATACTGGTTTTGCTTTAATCCCACAACATGTCATTAGGCTTCTTGAAAATCATGGTGTTAGAGGACATCTACCACCAGGATGAAGGATTGTAAATCAAGCCCCCTGTGCACCCCTTCTGGCAGGATCTGCTATTCTTTTAGCTTTTTATGTCCTGTTTCTGAATGTATCGATAGTACTGAATCTCCGTATGTACATGGATCTGAGCGCTCAAAGGATTTCCCACACTCCCGATATATTAAATTAATATCGGATTTTATTAGATAATTCTCGCAACGCGTTTCGGTCCGGTACTCGGACCTTCGTCAGGCAATCCATATGTCATACTTTTACATGTGGTATATATATTTTCTAAAAGAGCCCGGAAGCAATCCGTTACCGGTTAATCGTGACGACTTCCGGTTCAGGGTCTTACCGGTATCGGTAAAAACATACAAATAATACATCCTAGTATAAACAACTTAAAACACAATATATATAGTTACATTGTCTAAAAGCATTTTTTTTACTGTCCATGTGTTATTAAATTTCTCCTTTCATATGTACATTTAGGGTGAACGGAGCGGGAAGGGGTGGGGGAAGGGGGGAAGGAGGACCTTTCGTTGCCGTGGAGGTGAAGCGATCTATTTGGCATTCCTGGTTGTATAGAGACGCTTGTCGCCATGGTGATCCCTGCTAGCGTTCGTCAGTTTCATCTTCCTACGGAAGCCTGGGTGGGTCAAAAAGCCACAGCGACAGTCTTGTATTGACGCACCCTTACCAGTGACGGCCGTGCAGTAGATGCTGGAGTGTACGCCTCCGCCTGGGTTTGTATAGGTGAACCGGCGAAAGGAAACCATTTCTCCTGTCTTTAATACAAAGGTAAGTGTGTCGGTTTTCATTTTTATATTTTTATAATAAAAAAAAGTGTCCATTCGTTTAGCTCGTATCTACTTCTTTATATTAAATTGATTCAATTACTTCGTTGAGACCCAGGGGATGGAGGGTGCCCAGCTTGAAGATCCAATATGACTCTCTCCTATTTAGAGTCTTTACTCGATTCTTCACATCTTTAGGGACTTGTTCTATAGGGATTATGGTGATGGCTCCAAAATTTCTCTCATGCTCAAGCAATAAATGTTTGGATAGACTGTGTTTCAGATATCCTACTTTTGCTTTATGCCTATGGCCATTTAGACGGACTCGAAGAGTTTGGACAGTACGTCCAACGTATTGTAAACCGCAGGTGCAGTTTATCAGATATATCACATAATCTGATGCACATGATAACTTTTGTTTAATATTAAACCTTTCCCCTGTCGTATTTGATTTAAATGATCTACTTCCATCTTGGATGGCATCACAACATAGGCATTTTTTCTGTCCACATTTTTTTATACCCAAAGATATCTGCTCGTTATCAATTGTTTTCTGGGGATTCCGTAATTTACTAGGAGCAATTATACTTTTTACTGTTGTAGCTTTCCTGAATGTGATTTTAGCTTGTTTGGGTATTATTTCTTTTAGATAGGGGTCTTTTAGGAGTATACCCCAATGTTTGTTTAAGATTTTTCTAATTTGATTATTTCCCTTATCAAATGTGGTAAGGAAGTTAGATGTAAAAGACTGTGTGGTTTCTCTACCTTTTTGTTTCGGTTTTAAACAGTCCTTTTGTGAGCGATCCAGATTACGAGCATAAGCTTCATTTACTATAGCTTTAGGGTAGTTTTTTTCTTTAAATTTTTCTTTCAGATTTTTTGCTTGTGCTGTATAGTCAGAAGTATGTGTACAATTTTTTCGGATTCGATAGAATTGACTAAATGGAATATTTTTCAACCACTTTTGATAATGGCCACTTCTATAATCCAAGAAGCCATTACTATCGACTTTTTTGAAATGTGTTCTCGTGATCATATTCTTTTTATCATGAGTGATTTCGAGATCCAGAAAGATAGCTAAATCTTTGTCATAATTTTCGGTAAAAGTAATACCCCATGTGTTGGTGTTCAGTGA
Source organism: Engystomops pustulosus (assembly GCA_019512145.1). Lineage (NCBI taxonomy): Eukaryota > Metazoa > Chordata > Amphibia > Anura > Leptodactylidae > Engystomops > Engystomops pustulosus. The sequence goes on along the minus strand of CM033643.1, from coordinate 165,706,579 downwards.
GTTAACAAATATTTCCGCTTCGTTTTTTGTACCGTTCCATATAAAGAATAGGTCATCTATATAACGCTTATAGTAGATGACATTTTTTGTCCATTGGGGTGCGCCATAGATGTATTGGTCCTCGAACCGCCCCATAAACAAATTTGCATAGCTTGGGGCGGCTCGAGTCCCCATTGCCGTCCCACACTTTTGTAGATATAATTGATCTTCAAATTGAAAGTAATTATGTTTTAGTACAAAAAATAGAGCTTCTATTAGAAACTCAATTTGTTCTGGTGGCATGTTTGTTGTTTCCTTAAGGTACCAGTGAGAAGCTTCTACTCCCAGGTCGTGTTTAATATTGGAATAAAGAGATGATATATCTAATGTCAGGAAACCATATTCCTCTTTCCATATGAACTCTTCTAAATCTATCACTAGACTAGTGGAGTCTCTTAGGTAAGATGGAAGGGTTTTTACCAAAGGTTGTAGGAACAGATCTACATAGTGCGATAGATTGCACGTCAAGGAATCAATTCCCGAGGTGATGGGGCGGCCTGGTGGATTTTTAGCATCTTTGTGCACTTTTGGTAAATGGTAAAAAGTGGCAACCGCTGGATAGTTAGCTCGTAGGAAATGTTTTTCTTTATTATTTATGAGGTTGGCTTTGTGTGCATTGTTAATCAAGCAGGTGTATTCCTCTGTATATTTCTTTGTGGGGTCTGTCTTCAGACGTGAATAGTATATCGGGTCTTCCAGGATTCTCAGGGCTTCTTTAATGTAATCCTTCCGATCTTGGATCACAATCCCACCGCCCTTATCCGCTGATCTGATCACGATGTTAGTGTTATTTTTCAGACCTTTTAGGGCTGCTTCCTCCCCCATTGTTAGATTTCTATTTCCCTTTTTGTTCTGAAGACTTCGGATTTTTTTGAAATCCTCTGACACAAGGGTATAAAACGTATCAATATAATGTCCCCGATATTGGATGGGATTAAAGCTGGATTTCCCTTTCACATTTTGATGTAAAACTTTGTCTGCTTGTTCGATCGATTCTGCCGGCTTGATTGGTTCCGAGTTCTTTCTTTCTTTGATTTTGAAATATCTTTTCTGTGTCAACTTTTTGATATATAGATTTAAGTCGACAAATAGTTCGAAATCATCTGTTTTTTTATCTGGACAAAAGTTCAAGCCCTTTTTTAAAAGGTTTTCTTCCTCTTTATTTAGAGTATAGGTGGAGAGGTTGAATATTTTTACAGTTTCTTCCTCTTTTTTAGTTATGGTCTGGTTTGGACATTCATTATTTAGTTCTCCTGCCTTTGTTTTTTCCCTTTTTGCCCTGTTTTTTCTTCTTCCTCCCCTCACCCCTCTGTGTGTTTTTTTCTTTTTTCTGGTCTCGGGGTGTTCATAGGTATAAAATAATTTAGGAATCGCGATTTCATGGTGCTCTTGTCTTGGGGGGTGCTGGGATCTATCGGGGGTCTTAGGGGGGTGTGCGGTCTGGTGGGGCCTATCTCTAAAAAAGAGGATTGTGAGTTGGAACCCATTGGGGAGATAGAGGGGATTTCCTCTAAGCGAATGTCTTGGAAGTTTGCTGCGGTTTCTATATGAATCACAGTGTCTTGGCTATGTGAAAATGAATCATGTGTGGTAATGTCCGTGAAATTAATATCGATCTGTGAGGCATTGTGTTGTTTCCTCGGGCTTGATTGTCTAACTCTTTCATAATTTTCAGAAATGGGTATATTTGATTGTTTATTATTTTCATTCACATATTTCTTATTATATGATGAATTAAAAACGGTACGAGGAATATATTTATTCTGTTTATTTTGTTTATTTTCTCTCCTTCTTTTGTTGTTATAATTTTGGTGTTCAGTTCTATTCCTTTGTTCTGAATGATCCTGTTTATATGTGATTCTAGTTTTATAGTTATTGTTGTTATTTTTTAACTTATTAGTCATTGGGGTTTTCTCTCTTTTTGTATAATCTGGAGCCGCTTTGTCGGGATTATTAGATGTACAAATTTTCGATAGTTTCTTAGTTTTTTTAGTGGCAATTTCAAGTTCCAATTTTTTCAATCTTTCGAATATATTTTTCTCTATATTGGGGAAATCAGGGTGTGTATTAAACTTGGTTAGTTTTTCACCTATTTTCACAATTTCGTTTGTCACTATATCAAGATTTTATTTCATATAAAGATTTTATTTCATATAACCATCATTGTGTAATGCACTAGGAGAGCGCTCCGTTCTGTTTTCTCCTTGTCTCTGTGCTATTTACTTCTTGGAGGAGGTCTGCAGGCCGTGCATCACCTACTCCAATCCCAGGTCTTCAAACTGAGTCTGGAAATTGTACATTTGTACACTGTTCTCTGTATCTTTCCTATTTATGCAGGATCCTGCGAGACCATTTTGTCTGTGCTGTATCCACCATGTGCACTGTATCTCCAAATACCCCTTAATAAAGTTTACTGTTAATTAAAAAAAAAGATATGTTTGATAAATACTGATGACTACAGAATTATGTCAAAAGCATATTGAGTTTCTGGTGATTTAGTGGTTTCTACAGATTACTATTTTGTGAGCTTTTGTAAAATAAGATATTATCATTTATGGAATGGTATTGTACATTTGTGGATTAACAAAGAAATTCTTCTTAGACAACTGATTTATTCCTGTAGTGAGTGCAACCATATTGCTCACAGATGTAGATGTTATTTGTCTTTTTTTTTTTAACAAAAACTCAGAGCCGAAACATGTTTCCTGTTCTTTCCTTAGAACATTTCATTAGATTCCCACGCAACAGAGACAAAAAAAAAAAAGAGAAAGAACAGAGAAAAAATTATTTCTATCCTGCATAGATTAAGACTAATATTACATACTCTTACATAAGTGCATATGTGGCAATTACAATGCCAATTCTGGCTCCAGATATATATGAGTTCTAAAAATATTTCAATATCAGAGCTCCCACTAATATCTCTTCCGGACTGGCCAACAGTCAACTCGGCCCCGGTACCTCCTCCGAGAGAGAAATGGGTGACCCCTACCAGGAAAAGTCCTAACAAGCCTGCCGACCAATCCTCTGAAACCTGACTGCTGGACCACTAGATGGACTGCCATGTCTACTATAAGTATCTTGTAATATGCCTCATTGTTCTTTGTTTCACAAATGCTAGTTATCCTCTAGCTAAACCTTTCCGTGTTGGATGCCCTACAATTAAGACCTATTTTAGGTCTCCATGTTGTTAGCGAGGCCGGGGGCTCTGTCCTCCCATTTGCCGCTTTTCCCCCAGCTAGGGCGGTGGTGCTAGTCGCAACATAAGGCTCATATAGCCGTTACTTAGTCTGACTGGGTACCGTATGACACCCGGGTTGTATATGTTTATGCTTATGTTTTATTTTGTGTACCCCTCCCTTCCCCCCTTTTCCTTCCCTTTTTCCCTTCCCATGCCTCCCCTCCCCCCTTGGCTCTCTCAGGTTTGCAGGTCACTCATTGGACCTTGCTTCTCTCTTACTTCCTCATGACAGTCCTAGCATTTTGTACATATAACACTAGAGGCCTCAATAAACCCGAGAAGAGAAGTCAGATTCTCTATAGACTCCACAAGAAGAGAATCATGGTGGCCATGTTCCAAGAGACTCATTTTAAAGCCGACAAGATCCCGAGATGTGCTAGTAAATTTTATCCATCTTGGTACCATGGCCCCCATCCTTCACAAAAAATATGTGGAGTATCTATAGCCTTCCATAAGTCCTTTCAGCCCAAGGTAGTAAATACAGAGGTAGACCCAGAGGGCAGATTTATTTTCCTCAAAGTTGATTTCCTTGGTAATATTCTCACCTTTGCTAATGTTTATTTTCCAAACCAGGGTCAGGTCCACTTTGGTTTACGAATTCTGAAGAGGTTAACCGACTTCGCTGAAGGATCAGCCATAATCTTGGGTGGTGATTTCAATATCCCGTTTGAACCCTCGCTCGACTCATTCACAGGTAGGTCCTCGGTATCACACACTGCAATTCGTAGGCTAAGACACACCATGCTTCAACTAAAACTGATAGATCTGTGGAGGGTTCTACATCCTGGTGTTAGGGACTACAGCCACCACTATGCCCACAATAGTTATGGTCGGCTGGACTACCTATTTGTCTCCCACTCTTTGTTAGACAGAGGCCCTAAGAGCTCCATCGACAACATCCTATGGTCCGACCACGCCCCTGTATATGGATGGTTGGGTAACATAGGCAGACGCTCGAAAGAATTTTCGTAGCGACTTAACGACAATCTTCTAAACGACGTACTTTGTACAACAGAGGTCAGAGATACGGTAGCTAAGTTCATGACAGACCATGCCTCTTCTCAGTTGCCCCCCCAGTCTTTTGGGAGACACTGAAGGGAAACATTAGGGGCACCTTTATGTCTCACGGAGCCCGTCTCAAGAGGGAAAATTCTGCCAAACTGCTCTCCTTGTTGTCAGAGTTATGTTCGAAAGAATCCTCGAACAAGACCTCCCCTCTAGATGCCACCCGAGCTGAAATTTCCGCTATTCGTCACCAGATTCTCCAAATTCTAGACTAAAACAGTCTCTGTTTCAGAGATAAAATAAAGAAGGATTATTATGAATATGGCGACAAATGTGGAAAGCTTTTTGCCAAAGCGCTCCACCCACGATCTTCCCAACCCCCAATCATCTCTCTTAACTCCCCTCAGGGAAACACCATCAATTCTCCAGCCGGGATCCTACAGGAGTTTAGAAACTATTACGCGTCTCTCTACAATCTAAACCCAACCTCAGACTCAGAATCTCAGACCTCGATAAATAGCGAGATTTCTTCCTATCTAGATAAACACCCACATAAGAAGATCCCCTCGGACTCGGCTTCCTCACTAGATAATGACTTCACTGAGGAGGAGACCATGTCCGCAATAAAAAACCTTAAAGTAGGTAAGAGCCCAGGACCGGACGGGTTCACCCCCAGGTTTTATAAAGTTTTCGGCGAGGTCTTGGCTCCGACCCTAACCAAGTTCTTCAACTCTATCTCGTGCGGCTGTCCCTTCTCACCCCAAACGCTAAGAGCTCATATCTCGGTAATTCCGAAACCCGGTAAGGATCACAAAATCTGTAGCAATTACAGGCCTATTTCGTTAATCAATATCGACGTCAAAATGTACGCCAAAATTATAGCAACTCGTCTCTCCCCTCTCATCCCCGACCTCATACACCCAGATCAAGTTGGTTTTATCCCGGGACGTGAGGTGAGAGATAACACGATAAAAACTTTAGCTATTTCCTCCTGGGCGAGGCGCTCGGGGACTCCCCTATGTTTATTAACAGTAGACGCCGAAAAGGCCTTTGACAGGGTCCATTGGGGGTTTCTCGAGGCCTCGCTCAGAGGAGTGGGCCTAGGCCGTCGTACGAGGGAGAGGATCATGGCTCTATATAGAGGCCCATCTGCCAGCGTCAGAGTCAACGGCTCCCTGTCAGCTCCTTTCCTTATTCGTAACGGCACCCGCCAGGGCTGTCCTCTTTCACCCTTCCTATATACCCTAGTTGTGGAACCCCTGGTTCGCGCTCTGAGGAAAAACCCGGCGATTGGGGGGGTCAGGATAGGTGGTAGAAATCACAAACTATCGCTCTTCGCCGATGACCTACTTATGTAAGTCAAAGACCCTGTTAACAGTTTCCCCAACATTTTTAAAGAATTCGAGATTTATAGCAAGGTCAGTAACTTTACGGTTAATATACAAAAATCCGATATCCTTAACATCTCCCTTCCCGAAATGATGGTTTCCTTTTTCCTGGGCTAAGGGTCATATAAAATACCTAGGAGTCCGGATCCCGTCGGATATTGGACGACTATTTGACCTCAACTACGCCCCTCTTCTTAGATCTCTAGAGACAGACCTAAAATCCTGGAGCTCCCTCTCGCTCTTGTGGTATGGCAGAATAAACTCTCTTCAAATGGACTCGCTACCTAAAAACCTTTATTTCTTCCAGACGATCCCACTAGATCTTCCGAGATCTTTTCTTCAACACCTACGTAAATTTGCCACTAAATTCATCTGAAAGCACTCTTCCCCCAGAATAAAATACAGCCTCCTGACTAGACATAAAGAGGACGGGGGGGCAGGACTACCAGACTTTACCCGCTACTATAGAGCATCCATATGCAAAGTGGTCCTCGACATCGCTTCACAGAACAAAGACAAATTATGGGTTGGTATTGAGAGTGCTTTCCCTAAACCTAGTAATCTACCTGGCCTATTTTGGTTACCCCCCAAAACCAACTGGGAGCTCTTGAGAGTCTCTCCCCTAATGTCAGGGGTATTGAAAGCCTGGAGCAAGTTTGCAGCTACTTCTAAAGTAACTAACATTCCCGGCCCACTGTCGCCTGCCAGGGAATTCCCAGGCCTCCCCCAAGTGCTTACATCCTCCCCACTCCTAGAACCTATTGATGGGAAACCCCGAAAAATTGTCGACCTTATCTATGATACAGGAAAACACTGATATTTTAGGTGACAACCACGTTTGAGAGCCTATGTTCTAAACAAATTGTACCTTCGCATGGTGTGTCTTTCCTATATAGGCTTTTATCTGATACCAATACCGAGGACCATCTCCTGCCGTACATGTCGGCTTGGGAAAAGGAACTAGGGGAGAACTTTGCTAAGGAATCATGGGAGAAATCCCTAATCCTCACCCACAAAATGTCAGTTTCTGGTAAAATACAAGAAACGAACTACAAGATCCTTACTTGTTGGTATAGAACCCCAGTTCGCCTCCACAACATGTTTCCATCTGCTTCGCCAACTTGTTGGCGCTGCCTTTCCGCTCTGGGAACTATGCACCACGTTTGGTGGGATTGTAAGGTTGTGGCCTCCATCTGGTCTGCCGTCTGGGACCTCTATAAGGATATTTGTGGAGCTTCTGGGGATCTCTCACCCGCAATTGCGCTACTCTCAATGCTACCAGGTCGCCTTCGCGACGTTAAGAAAGGTATCTTAAGACATTTTTTGGTGGCCTTCAGGTTGGTGATCCCCAGACTTTGGAAACCTACGACCCCCCCTACCCGTTTGATGTGGGTCGAGGAAGTAGATCGTATCTGCCGTATGGAACAACTCTGTGCGTCTGACGGCAACCGGATGGAGACCTACTTCTCACTGGTAAAAATGGTACCCAGTGGAGAAAACTCAGACTTATTTGCCGTATGGCTTACGGGTGCTCTGATAACTGAGGTATTTTCCATTTCTCGATACAACCTATATCTTTTCAAAGGTCCCGCCAGAGTCAGGGGCCTCTACTCTCCCCAGCCCCCTACTTTGCCTTTGTGCCCCGCCATCCTCCCCCTTAACCCCTTTTCCCCACTTTGTTCTTATTACTTATTTTTGAAAAAAGGTGCCTTGAGTGTCTGCCTGCGTTATTTACCATTCTATGACTACACTATGGGGCTGCGCCCCGAATACTTTGACCGCTTAGTAGGTCTCGGGGTACTTGCATTGTTTGTACTGTTCCTACTACTGTCATTTTTTATAAACTCAGTTTTCTCAATAAAACTTTTTATGAACCATAAAATAGTTTCAATTCAGTATTATGAATTTAATTACATTACCCATTCCGACATTGAACGTCACACATTGCTGCTTCCATGGCGGGAGGTGTGGTCCCGCCAAATGCCAGTAATAGTACGTATGCTTCTGGCGACGGCTCCAGACGGAGCCCGCACCAGAAAGCTGCGGGGTCGGCTATATATTATAGCCTACCACAGCCTTAACACCCGCGATCGGAGATTTCTCGACTCGCGAGACTGCCCCCCCCCCAGTGTTAACCCTTGCCCGCCGCGCGGGTCGGTGTTTAGGGGCATTTGATAGAAGATCGGACCCCCGCGCACGACGCTTACCCGGGGGGGTCCGCTGCATCCGGGAGATCGGCAGAGCCCGGGACTGCACGGGCCTGGGGCTGGCGCGACCTGCTTCTGTGAGCCGGGTCGTGCCTTCTGGCAGGACCCCGGCTGTGTAATGCTAACAACTGAGCATGCGCAGCATGCCAGTGTGTTACATTTACACAGTGATAATACTCGATATTACACTGTGTAATGTGAAGAAGAGCTTGAACAAGTGCTCAGTGGATAAAAGTTAATAAAAAATGTTTTAAAAACATTACTAAAATCATTTTTTAATAAAAGAAGTAATAAATAAAGTTTAAAGTCCCCATAACACAATATTCCCATCACACATGCATAAAGTGAAAAAAAAACACAAAATCGCCAAAACCAAAAAACCCCCCCATATTTGGTATTCTCGACGCCTCTGTAACAAGTACATACATAAATAATCAGAACATTAATTGGAACCCGCTCACGGTGAACGCCCGTAAAAACAAAACCCCTAAAACACGCCAAAAAGTACATTTTTCATAAAATTCTACAACACAATGTTCTAAAAGTGATCAAAAAAAGGTATGTGCGCCAAAACGGTACGCACTGAAAAGAACAAATCAAATCGTAAAAAATAAGCCCAAACTAGCTCTGTAACCAAAAAATATTAAAGTTACGTTCCGAAAAGATGGCGATGCAAAAAAACAATGAGATTTCCTCTATATTTAGTTTTATCCAGTAAAATTGTAAAATAAATGAAAAAACTGTATAAATGAGGTTATCTACATATCGTACTAACCTATAGATAAAGAAATATAGTATTTTTAGTGAACGGTGTACGGCCCCAAAATACGAAAAAAAGTAAACCAAAATTGACAATTTTCTTTTCACCCATACATTCAAGAGTTAATAAAATATCTCATCAATAAGCTAATGACCCACGAAAATGAATTATTTGTAAGTGCATCTCATGTCGCAAAAAAAAAATAAGCCCTTATATGTCCAAATTGCCAAAAAAATATAGATTGTATAGCCAAAAAAAGTGACAATGCTAATCTTTCTGAATGGCGCAGCTCCCTTCGATGCCCTGGCGTGTGCCCATACAGCAATCCACCACATATGGGGTGGTATTGTTATACAACGGGAGATGTTGGGTATCAAATTTTTGGAGCATTTTGGTATTTATCCACTGAGAATTTGTCATTTTTGAAAAACACATTCATTTAGCCAAAAAGTTTACTTTCAAATTGTATCTCAATTTTGTTTTAACCCCTGTAAACAATTAAAGGGTTAACAAACTTGCATAAAAGTTTGTGTGTTATGTACGTTGATGGTGTGTATTTCTATAATGGGGTAATTTATGGGGTTTTACTTTATTTAGGCCTCTCAAAGTTATTAAAAACCTGAGGCAGGTCCCTCACTCAAGGCAGTATTTAGCGTTTTTTATGAAAATTTGAAAAATCGCAATACCTACGTTGCAAAGGCCCAAAACAACTACAAAAATAAGAGGATGCCTAAAAACCATGTCCACATAAATAGACATTTAGTGAATGGTAGTTATTACATTTTTTTGCGGTTATGACTAGTATGGAAAAGTAGAACATTTTGAAGTTCGAAAATCAAGAATTTTTCCAAATTTTCACCAAATATCTGATTTTCCATAAATAAATGCAAACATAACACCAAAATTTTCAACCTAACATGAAGTACAAAGTGTCACGAGAGAACTGAAAACAATTTAATCACTTGGATATGTTAAAGCGTTTCGAAGTTAACCACTATAGTGACACAGGGCAGATTTGAAAAAATGGGCCGTTCGATTCAGGAAGATCTAAGTATTAAAATGATCTTATTTTATCATGAAAATACAGACATTTATATACATTTGGCTACCAAACAATAATGATCTAGATACATAATCTGTGCATGTTTTTCCCCCTTCCTTCCCTCCCCCTCCCCTCTAAATCCCCCCCTCAGTCACGGTACAAGAACATGATAATAAATACAGTTAATACAATAATTCAACCACAATGTAACAAAAGCAATTTAACATTGGTTCAATAGCTCATAATCCAGAATCATTATATTACTTTGGAACCATTCAACTACAGATATTCATGACTTAGCCCTTGAATACATAAATGCCTACTGCTCCCTCACCAGGCCCACCCCCCCCACCCCCCCCCCCCCGCTGCCCCCCCCCCCGCCCTACCGGAGGACAAGACATATCCGAATTAAGGAAATCAGGAGGACCAGATAAAGAGACAAGAAAAGAAAGGAAGAAAAGAAAGGAAAGAAAAGAAAAAGAAAAAAAAGAAAGAAAGAAGAAGAAGAAGAAGAAGAAAAAAAAAAAAAAAGGAAGATCATAAAATCGCTCAGACCCCCTGCAGACTCAGCTGTTCCAGCAAACAGAGAACTGAACCAGAAGTTCTGCTTGGTATGTATATCTGCTGATCAGCAGGACAACCCACCAGATTGATATTGATGATCTATAATTATGGATACGTTATTAGCTGTTAATCAAAGGTAGAAAACCCTGTTACTTTATAGGTTTTCTTTTTTTCTTTAAGGGTCAGCTGCGCACAGAAAAGTTAGTAAAAGTTATCATATGGTTGGGCCTTAAAGTGCATCTGTAATCTAGAAACCTGCACAATAAACCTTACTCATCCACCCATTATGCCTTGTTTGAAAAAATGCAACAAAGGATTCACAGCTACTTCTGACACCGAATAAAATGTTTTCTGGCCTTTGTCTCTGTGGCTCCGCCTTTGGCGACATTGTGATTCAGGTGAAAATTGTGAGGAGATCTGACAGTCTCCCACAGGGGTGCCACTGCTAAATTTACCATGCAGTGAGAGGGACAAACATTCTGGTATAGGACAGGAAGTGGACAGAGAGAGGGCTTCCTGTCTGTCTCAAGTTGAGGTCATAAGAGACACAGAGCATCAATCAAAAGAAGTGAGGTGAGGTCACTGCGCCTAGGGAGACATACCATTTTATCACACAGCGCCTCGTGAACGATCATTTTAGGTGATATGAGGGGGCTTTAACTCTTATCAGCATGTATGGTTCATGTGAAATGCCTGCACTACATTTATTAAGGTTTTTAAGGGTATTAAGGGCCCTTTTTCAACCAGCATAAAAAAGAGTTGTGACCTAAGAGAAAGGGGTGTGGCTCTTGGAAAAAGTCTGTGCACCAAAGAAAACGTTTGTGCTGCACAAAAACGAGAGTCAATGTGCAAAAAAATGTCGAGTAGTCATAAACTAGACCAACTAATAAATGATGCAAAGTATGACACACACAATTAATCATAAAGCATCAGTCACAGTGATAAATCTGGAGCAGCAGAAGATTGGTCTGTTGTCCTACACTGGTCTAATGTTCAACACATTAGATATTTTCCCCTACATACAGGGGGCTTTAGGGGCGGCAAACTGAGCATTTGGCTAGGGACCCCTGTCCTAAAGGGTCCCTGCAGTGGACTTTTTGGGCAGAGATTTATTGTCTTGTATTAACCGTTTGGTTGAATGACCCAGTGTGAAGGTGTATATCCTTATTCCTGTCTATTTGTCTATCTAACCATTTTATCTATCTAGCTTTTTGCCATCTATTTATCTATATACAGTACAGACCAAAAGTTTAACACACCTTCTCACTTCAAGGGAATTTTTCTGTATTTCATGACTACAAATAATTGTAGATCAAAAACTGATGAATTAACATATGTGGATTATATACTTACAAAAAAAGTTTGAAACAACTGAAAAAGCTGTCTTATATTCTAGGTTTTTTTCAAAGTAGCCACCTTTTCCTTTGATTACTGTATACTAGTTCATTCTTGATGAGCTTCAAGAGGTAATATCTAGTTAGTGTTTTTGTAGATCTCAATCCAATATCCAGTAAAAAATAACATAGCACAGATCCTTTTGAATTCTTTTTAGTCTTTCTTAATCGCCAAATCATGTGGTTTACATCTCACCAAAAGTTCAATATTCATTCAAGTAGATTAAGCCCACTTGGGATTAACCCTTAGCGACATGTGAGTTAATACTACGTCACATGCCAGGTGCATGGAGAGGGCTCACGGGCTGAGTTCTCTCCCTAGCGTGTAGTACTTGCTGCATATTGCAACACACACCCCACACCACACATCCTCCCCCTCCATGGGAATTGTGTCATGAGAGTCCATTCTTTCACTTTCTGGCACAATCACGAAACACCATTTTGTATATATTAGACCCAAAGCACATTACACTCAGCTGGCCCACTTATTAGGTACACTATCCACTGCTCGTTAACACTTAATTTCTAATCAGCCAATCACATGGCGGCAACCAATCAGTGCCGGTTAGGCATTGTAGACATGGTCCAAGACATCTCCTGCAGTTCAAACGGCATCAGTATGGGCGAGAAGAAAGGTGATTTGAGTGATTTGAACGTGGCATGGTTGTTGGGGCCAGAGGGATGGTCTGAGTATTTCAGAACTATGCTGATCTATGGAGTTTTCACGCACAACCATCTCTAGGGTTACAGAGAATGGTCCCGAAAAAAGAAAAAAAGCCCACGTGAGCGGACAGGTGTCTGTGGGCGAGAATGCCTTGTTATGCCAGAGGTCAGAGGGACTGGGGCAGACTGGTTTGAGCTGATAGACAGGCACAGGACTCAAATCGCAACCCGTTACAACCAAGGTAGGCAGAAAGCAACTCTGAACGCCACGTAACTCCAAACTTTGAGGCGATGGGCTACGGCAGCAGAAGACCAACACCGGGTGCATCCTTTCAGCTAAGACAGGAAACTGCGGCTACAATTTGCACAAGCTCATCGAAATTGGCAGTAGAAGATTGGAAAAAATGTTGCCTGGTCGACGAGTCTCGATTTCTGCTGCGACATTCGGATGTAGGGTCAGATTTGGCGTCAAACAAAATGAAAGCATGGATCCATCCTGCTTGTATAACGTTCAGGCTGGGTGGTGGTGTCATGGTGTGGGAAATATTTCTTGGCACATCTTGGGTCCTTGGTACCAATTTGAGCATCGTTTGCAACGCCACAGCTACCCTGATATTGTGCTGACCATGTCCATCCCTTTATGACCACAATGTACCCAACATCTGATGGCTACTTTCAGTAGGATAATGCGCCATGTCATAAAGCTGGAATCATCTCAGACTGGTTTCTTGAACATGACAATGAGTTCACTGTACTCAAATGGCCTCCACAGTCACCAGATCTCAATCCAATAGAGCATCTTTGGGATGTGGTGGAACGGGAGATTCGCATCATAGATGTGCAGCCGACAAATCTGCGGCAACTGTGTGATGCCATCATGTCAATATGGACCAAAATCTCTGAGGAATGCTTCCAGCACCTTGTTGAATCTATGCCACGAAGAATTGAGGCAGTTCTGAAGGCAAAAGGGGGTCCAACCCGTTACTAGCATGGTGTACCTAATAAAGTGGCCGGTGAGTGTATATGTGTGGTTTGTAGTTTTATTTTATGTAACAGGGCGTTGGGTGCTTTTTTAAATTCATTTATTAGTTTATTTTTATTTCAAAACAATAGCTTGTTTATAGCGAAGAGGTATTTACAATAGACAGCCCTGGGAGCTTAGCTCAGACCATAGGGTTGCCATAGCACTGATTCAAACGAAGTGGAATTTGAATTTCAGGAAAACTGGTTCGGCGCAAACCGGAAGTTTACGGTGATTGGTGGGAAAATGTTTTTTTATTATTTATTATTTTTTCTTTATTAGCAAAATGGCCACGAGCACAGCGTGTTACATGGTGCAGAGAACTCTGGGAAGAAGAAAGGAACACCCTCGATCACATGTGCAGACATGTAAGCCAAGCAGTGACCGGCAGGCTTATGTCAGGTCACAGCCCTATAAAAACAGATGGCCATTTGCAATCCCATCATTTCATACTGCATGGGCTGTCTCTAGCGTTTAGCTGCTTGTACTCAGTAGCTGATGGAGTGATTTTTTCTCAAAGTCCAGAGTGTCAGTTTTTGGGGTTCTATATTCCCCAAATTTCAATTCTTTTTTTGTTGCCAAAGTTGATATCAAGGAATCTGTGTCAAATCAACATAGTTGATGGAGTGATTTTTCTTAAAGTGCAGGGTGTCAGTTTTTGGGGTTCTGTATCCCCCAAATTCCAATTCTTTTTTGTTGCTAAAGTAGATATCAAGAAATCCATGTCAAATCCACATAGTTGATGGAGTGATTTTTGCTCAAAGTCCAGGGTGTCAGTTTTTGGGGTTCTGTATTTCCCAAATTTTAAGTTAATATCAAAAAATCTGTGTCAAATCAACATAGTTGATTAACCTATATGTCAGACAGAGAGCTGACAGGTGGAGCAGGCACAGGTCACAGCACATTAAGGGAATGTCACAGCAGGGGGTGAGTCTGTGAGGCCAGAACTGCCATCTAGCAGCAGTGTGTTGATGAACAACCTAAAGGTTCTCGATTGGTTGACTAGGTCATCCTTTTCCTCCCATATGACATCTGACAATCCCAGCCAAGAGTCTGTGGGTTCACCAGATACAACCCATAGTTGGCATGGCCCAGAAGCAGGCCAGCGGCACTCACCAGCCTCTGTCCTGTTAATTTCCCTCAGCCAGAGATCTACTAGGTGGTCTGGGCTCAGCACCACTATACAATGAGGGTGAACTCTTTTAGGACAGTCAGCAGCTGCGTGGCAAAGAAGAGGTGGGGCAAACATCCGCTGCTTCGTGCAGTAGGTGGGAAACTAGAGATATGGAGAGTGGCATGGGAGGTTATGTTTCACTTGCAAGTAGTCAGGCTGTGCATACTGAGACCGTTGAGAATAGCGGTGACAGGGAAACACAAATTGATAATGGTGTAACCGATTGCACTTGGGAGCCGGGTAAGGCAAGGGCTTCATCATCATCGTTGGGAGAAGAGGGTGTCAGCTTGCACGAAGCAGGCAGCAATTCGCTACTGTGCCCATGAGTCAGCAGGGTGGCAGCAGTGCGAGGACGGGAGCCAACACAGGAGCAGAGTGCTGGCGGTAAAATCACCAACTCAGCGGTGTGGCAGTTATTCTGATGCTGCCACCTGCCTGATGCCACACATCTGCTGCCAGTTGCTACATCTGCCTCTCACCATCTTTACCAGGGACTGGAATAGTCACCCACCTCCACACTCTGTCACTGTGCCTCTTTATGACCTCCTGCTGCCGGCACCTCCACACTCATTCTGCCAATCTGTGGCCTACGATGTGGCTGCCACCTCCATAATTTGTGATGGTGCCACTCTTCGGCCTACTCATGCTACTGCCAACTGACCGCTGTCTCCCTAGAATACCCTGTGATTTCCATAATGCTGTTTTCACCCTCCACCACTCTATGACGTTGCCACTATGTTTGGTTTTCCCCTTCATTTCATCTGTCAGAAGGAATGAAAAGCTTCAGAATTGATAGCCAAAAGCAGGAGTGGATACAGAACACAAAGGGCATGCAAATATCCCATTTACTGGTCATCTCTGTTTTGGATCAACTCCTGTTTGTTTTTTAATTTAGCAATACTGATAGATTATTGACTGATTGAAAGCAAACACTGACGGATGAAAAGTAGGGCAAAATGATCAGTGACGTCAAAGAAAAATGACTGCCGAAACCCTCTCCACTCTTTTGGGGGGGTTTCTACATGTATCCGCCTTTAACAGAACAGGTTCTGTCGTAATCTATGGTATCATCTGATGTCAGTGTAAAAAGAGTGCACGCTTTGATGTAATAGTGGGATCTTGGCCCTCAGCTCAGTCCTTTCAGATGTTACAATCTAAGGCTGCGCTCCCGCTTCACTTATTTGGTCAAGTTGGCCCCTGTAAGTGCCCATGGAATTGAAGAGTGCAGCGATTCTAAGAGCGGCGGCTGTCATGCGCGTGTCATACTTAAACACAGCACTGTTTGAAGATCAAACCACACTCTCTATGCATATTTGAGCATGGCACAACTTTCTACAACACGCTACAGGCTCTCTGCAGCCAGGAAATACTGGTTTTTTTAACGTGATTCGTCATGATTCGATTCGGGGCGAAACTTGTTGGAAAATTCATTGAACTCGGCGAATCAAAGTTTTGAAAAATTCGCCCATCTCTAACCACTAAACATATTCTGCACAGCTTACAAATTTACTTTCAACCTTTCTGGAAAGGGAATACATGCAACAGCTATTTGATCAAACTGCTGACCATACCGATAGAGGCATATACTTTGGAAACTATGGTCATGTGTTCATTGCTTTCTTTTTCCCAGCTTCTAAGCCTCTACATTGGTCAGCAAATCCTGTGTAAGGCACTAAATTAGGCCTCAAATGCACATGGTGCTTTATCATTACTCTTATATTTTCAGGTTTGCGGTGAAGGTCACATATTGGGTATTTCTAAACATGGCATAATACAAAATCCACCATATGAGGATTTTTATGCCAGCTCACTACGCCTGCGTCCCATCCCTACTAAGCATAACTACGTATTTTATGAACCTTTGCTCTGTCTAGTTACATTATATTGGGAAGGGACGCATGCGCAGTGAGCTGCAAGGCATAGCGAGCCGCCTCGTTTTTTTTTTTTTTTTATCTCATTTCCTCAGTACATATATAAGGCATTATTATCTTATTAAGTTACTGCTTCCTATCTCAAAATTCCTGGTTTCTTAGTTAATCCATTTATGACCTATTACAAAGTTACATGGATTTTTGAATTTAGCCAGAGGTCTCCCTTCCTGCTGAAGAAGTTAGCTACTGCTGATGAGAGGTTCTGTCATACTGTTTATAATGATGGAGACGACAGTGCAGCCGCCTAATTCTTCTGGTCTCAGATTTAGTGAGAAGGGTTAATACTGTCCCAAGCAGGCAAATATAGTAGTTACTAGCTGTCAATGTGCTGCTTTCCTGATGAATCATAAGATACTATGCAGGAGCAGTCTGATGAGTCTCTCACTTCTGCATGTCTAATATGTGCAGGGCAATCATCTGAAGCTGCAGGATCGGTGAAAAAGGTGATTTTCCTAGAGTGTTTATTTCACACAAATTTACAAAGATCACCAAGACTATTTGGCACAAAATGTAATTTATTTGTTGCTTACAAATCTTAACTGTAAATTAATATATCAGAATTAAATCTGACTTTGAAAAAACTGCAATTACATTATAATACATGAAGAGGTGGAGTGCAATGGCATTATGTAATACAGTAGAAGTTGTAGACATTTTCCAGCATGTCCACGGCCAACTGAGCTGTGTTGGTCATTCCAACAATTTTGGTCAGTTCTTGAATAGTTTGATGATTCCTTGGTGTTCTGTTTAATTCTGATCCAATATTACAGGAGTTTCCTGGACCTGAAAATGTATCATGTCAAAGAAAACATTATTAAGACTCACATATAACACCTCAGTGTAGGGAATAACATGGTTAAGCATGATTTAAAATACATTATCAATTAACTAGAATGAATAGTATGTAAAACAGGGTAGTTTCCAATTCTCTACATAACCAATGATAAAAAATCATTCACAACTGATTGATAAAACATCAGCATAAGAGCAGGCATGTAAGTCATGGCAAATACCAGCACTAGAAAAACAACATGGTTATCTAATTTATCATTAAAATGCCTTTCGATTCCATTTTCTTTCACTAATTGGATCAAATCTTTGAGAAAAGGCAGATTCATGCAATGTTTTATTGTGGCATCATGTGGAGAGATTTTTTTCTTTTTCCAGACCGCTATATAAATGCATGCACGCCTCAATAATACATTTTAATACTTCATTAAAAAAGAAGAATCTGCAATCATTACATACAGCAACTTTTAATAAATCAGAAACGTGCGAAAACTCAACTTACCCTCGTGAATTATACCTTTCATTTGTTGTATTAATATATTCTTTACTACAGTGTAAAACTATAAGGGTATGATGTTTAGTTTCACCTATCAACTGAATAAAGGGCTCATTCACACTGACGTGTGCCTGCCTGGCTGTAGCTGTACGGACACACGTTGGGCGGGCTGGAGTGGAGAAGAAGCAAGCACTGTTCGCCCACTGCATAGAGCTGCATGACCTTTCTTACAGCCAAAGATAGAGCATGCTCACTGTACCGAGCCCGGGCGCTATCGACAACAATAGGGGACGTATATGCGGCTGGAAATTTGCGACCGTACATACGTCCCCATACGTTAGTATGCATGGACCCCAACACTACACTTAGATGTCAGCTTCTGGCTCTGTCCGTAGTGTCAATCAGCAAATCAGATAGGTCACTAATAGATCCCGACCAAAACACCCTCCTTTAAATAGGCAATTTTTATTAAACTATACATAAATAGTACCAGCAAGTATACTCTATAAATATGTAAAAATATGTATAAAATGCTTCTTCATCCATTAATCATACTGGTCCTCTGCTTCTAAACTGGTCACTCATTCACTACTAAATCCATCTTGAAAGACAAGTTACCAGGCTGCCCACAGGAGTGTTGGAAGAGGGGAGGATAAGCTACACTGTTCTGTAAGCCTCTGTATCTAAATAAGGCCTGTTGCCCATTAGAGTTTAAGAGACCACCACCCCAAGCCCATTTATGGGCTCTAACCAAGATCTGCTGTTTGTCATAGTAAAGGTCACATGTGCACAGACCACGTTTTTCTGAAAATATTGCCTGTAGGTAATGGGCTAATCGTTTGTGGAGAAGAAACTTTTGTGTGAAGTGTATGGGAGATGAAATAGCAATTAAAACGCAACATAGAGAAAGTTTGAAATTGTAGGATAATTTCTTCACTGTGTGAGATTTCCTTTCCAATTTTACAAAAAAGACATTAACCTCAACACTTTCATCTATGCTTGATATTTTATATACAGCAGTCACTTCATAACTCTATAGAAAACCCTATCATTGCCTCTACTACTGGCTGTATTATGGTACTCCTTAGTAACACCTGCTATCAGAGCTCTATAATGTGTTTGAGGCATGCTATGTGCAATGATACAGCTCTAGACTATTGCTGCTTATGACCATGAGGCTGCAGTAAAGTATAATCACCAAATCCCCATAATTATAGAAACCATATAGAAGACATAAATTCTGCAAAATGGAATTATTAATTGATCATTCTAATTAGTTTTCTTCCACAAGTTCAGGGACAACAGAGACCGACATGGTGCTTGGAGCTGCGTTCATATGGAGGCTAGATAGATCCATGGCTACTTCTCATGCTCAAACGTGATAGCTTATTCTGAAATGTCACCAGAAACCACAGGCTTTAACCTCTTCAGGATCGGGCTGTTTTCAATTCTTTACTCCTCACATTCCAAAAGTCGTAACTTTTTTTTTACCCTTTTAGAGGCCAATAGGAGTGTTTATAAATGGTGCCACTAGTAAGAACCATTGGTCCCACGGATTATAATCTTTGTAGTGTACTGGAAGATGGAAAAAATCCAAATGTAGTACAACTGACAAATAATTACATTGTTTGGGTTAGTAATATCAAATATAGAAATTTTCATGTACAGTATTTTTCGGACTATAAGGCGCACCATCAATAAATGCCTGCTAAAATGTCTAGGTTCATCTATAAGGTGCACTTGATTATAAGGCGCACCCGATTATAAGGCTGAATGACCAGCAGGTGGCAGACCTGTGCACAGTTCAAGGCAGCTGTTGTCTGTAAGTATGGTTCATATATAAGGCGCACTGGACTATAAGGCGCACCTTTGATTTCTGAGAAAATCAAAGGATTTTTTGTGTGCCTTATAGTCCGAAAAATATGGTAGTTTTTATGTTTAATTTAATGGACAAACCTCCATTCAATAGGAGAAAAGGACTCGCTGCGAGTTTTGCGGCTCAGGCAGTTGGCTTCCATAAGAGGCTGTAGAAACCACAGTCACATGTATGAGCCCACTGACATATACGTGGTCCTGTACTAGCCAAAAAATAAGTTTGCGTGAATGTATCCTTATGGAGATTCAGTATTATAAGTGTGCAAGGGTATAACATATCATTAGAAATTACATCTTATAAAATGGAGTGCTTGAAAAAAGAATACACTTTTCATATCTGTAGTCAAGCTGCTAACTTTCTGAAGGTCAGTAGTACAAAGAGAAATTAACAATAGGCCAAGTTTTTCTAGCTTCAAACCATCCTCTCAAAAGACTATCCTAGTCCATATTCAATTTCACATGGGGCACTCAAAACTCTACGAATCATACTAAAAATCTGTTGTAATGGACCCAGCTCCTGAAGATTTTTTGAGTTAATTAAAAATTTCAAAATAACATATGAAAGTGAAAGGAATAAAGAGAAGCAGTATAGTGTTCTAGAATTCTAGAAAGTCACTGCCCATTAACTGTTGATCTGGTGTCATTGATGATTGACCCCACTAATCTGATATTAATGACCAATTCTATAAATTTTTATTCATATTTGCAGGCAGGAAAAGAAAACCTTTCAGCTCATCTTATGATCATACCAGAGAAAGATTTCCCCAGTCCAGAGAAAAACACAAAACAAGAGAAAAATGACAACTGAATTTAACAGGGGTTTTTGGCGCACACGATCGGATTTTGGCGCAATCGCGCAGACTTTCATGCAACACAAATGGGGGGGCGTGGCCGTCGGACCACTTACATACATGCACTTACATACACCGGGAAGAAGAAGGTGAACTCCGGCGGAACCCAGCGGGGAAGCGACACATGCATGATCTTAGTGAATAGAGCCGGACTTCATCCTCGTCGGACAACGCACCTCGGTGATCGCGACCGGACCAAGTAAGTAAATGTGCCCCAATATGTTAGAAGACACTTCTAGATAATGCATGCGGTCTTACAACAGGCTAACTAACCTGCTCCCAATGAATTCCACCAAATAGTAGGCTCACAGTTACTACATGGCTTTTCACAAAATGACTCATCAAACACTGTTCTGCTTACAGAAAAAAAATCTTTAGAATAAGCACAAAGGTTTCAGCATGATTCTAGACCAATGAGAAATTGCATAAAAACTGTGGTTTCTTATTTTGTTTTCTTTATTTGAAAAACAAGAATTGTAAAGCAATAAGAACTCAGGTTTAATATTAACGCAGGTTTTTTTTTTTTTTTAAATAAGCTGTTTTTTTTTTCCATTTGGATGTATGTCAAAATCATTAGAAAAAAACAAAAAGAAAAAGAGTAAATACACATATAAACACTAAAGCTAAAAGAATTATCATTTCTTTATGCACTTAACTGAAAACACCCAAGTGTCTGGGTGACAGTACAAAATACAGTCATTTCTTTAAAATGAGGCTGGGTTCACATCCCGTTTTTTGCCATATGTTGTAAGGACACATCAGGGGGATTCAGACGTATCCCACTATGTGTTTGTATAGTGGAATACGTTGCTCCTTCCCCTGAATCGCTAGTTGCTGCCCGATGTACGGGGTCTATCCCCAGTGATTTCCCTGTCCCTATATGGACAGTAACATCATCGGGATCCCGCCACCCGCTGAACGATGTATCCGTTCAGCGAGCCTGGAGGAAGGATACAATACACTGCATATGCTCCCCACAGGCTTCTATTGCCTCCACTGAGTGCATGGGTCACTCAGTAGGAGGGAGCAGAATGGAAAGACGTAGTTTGCTGCATCTTTCTATCCTGCTTTTTTCGCCAGATAAGACGTAGAATGGTCAGACGGAGGCAACATCTATATCTCAGTCTGCTACTATATGTCAATGTGTATGCTCAGCATATATATTGTGATGTGAACCTAGCCCAAGAAATTTCGTTTCATAACATAATTTGACTTTTTTCTGTTTTGACACAAGATTTCAATTATTACGACATTTTTATACCAAGCTCAGTAACAAGTTTTTGTAATCTATTAAGGGATATGACTGTCAAAGAAAATAAAGTACGGTACATGCCAAACTCTTAACAAGGCATTCTCTTCCACAAGTCATGATTCAAAATGCCAAATGTCTGAACGTGGCAATTTTTCTTTAACAGGTATTGTTAAATCTTAAAAGGTCTGATTCTGGGAGAGACAGCTTTATTACCAACTCTACAACCAGTCAGTAATTCCCTTCTCATTCGCTGGACTGCACTGTCCAGTCAAACATTCTGCTTGCTTCAGTCCTTTAAGAATGGGGATCCTTGCTTCAGTCCCTTAAGAATGAGGATCTGGCTTGCAGGTTACACACAAGATCTTAAACTTTCAAGGTCATAGGGATGGATTATGGACTGAGAAGGATTATAGATAAGTGTATGACCACCACAAGCTACTTTACATATCATGGTCAGTAGTAGGGAGGATATCAAAATATCCTTACAAAGGTCTCTTTATATTTCACAGCAAGATCACATAAAATGTAGCAAATTTACAATCCAAGAGTTTATATACTTGATATAGCATCTCCTACGGTCATTTCCATCCCTTAGCCTGATCACGTAACATGGTCAAGCACTGAGGAAGAAGCAGCTTCCAGTGCAACAAGTAAACTGACTGCACAAAAGCCATAATGTCCTTCTACAAGTGAATCCATACACAAAAATGAAATTACTGAGTACATGACCATACATGACTTAATGAGTACATTAACCTTAGGGTCATATGGAAACTAATACAAATCATATGTTCAGATATACAGGCGATCCCCTACGAACAACCGACTTACAGACAACCCCTAGTTACAAACAGGGGTTCGTAATTTACTGTAAGAGCTATCAAAAGCAACTGGAATTAAGATTTATTGTTAATACTGGTTCTTCTGTAAAATATACAGTTCTGATTCACATACATACTCGACTTAAGAACAAACCTGCAGAACCTATCTTGTATGTAACCTGAGGGCTGCCTGTACTGTACAGAGCCTTCCCCTTCATCAATACCTGGTTTTGTCTTCAAAAATGACAATATTTTACAGACCAAAGGACTTCAATGTAAACATTATAAAAACATTTCTTTACACTGGCCAAAAATACTGTGTCTGAAGTTGACCACTAAATTTTAAATTTTTTAATATGTGGGCTATCCTTTATATTTTTTCTGTAATTTCCTCTCGTGGATTTCCTTAGATTTTCAGCAAACATGGTGTCACCCTTTATCTTGTACACTGCTCCATCCCAGGTCTGTGCTTTGAGTAGTGCCTGGCATTGGAGGTTATTCCATTCAAGTTAATGGAAGAAGCATAAGCGACTGTAATACAGGACACAGCTGTTACTGTACTAGAGTACTGTGCCTGGTAAAACAAAGTAGATTTAATGCTATTAAGAGAGCCACGGCTCCATTGAAATAAATGAATGGCTGAATGTTGATGGCATATCCAATTTGGGTTGCCCACTAATACAAAAGTTTACCCCGCTAAGTACAATACTTATATAGGGTCACACATGTCCTGAAGACTTCTGCTAGATCAAGGAAGCTGTGCATTTATTACTGTATGCATGCTCCCACTGTGAATACAAAGATTTGGATATCCTTGGCTAGCCCCTTCACACTCTGGTATGGGACAGGGGGTACTCACGGCACATAGGTTGCACTCCATGACCGAATGCGTGCCAGATATTGTGAAGTATACCATATTTTCTGAAATCTAAAAGCATTGATATGCCATTAAAAATTAAATGTAGCTTTGATCAACACCAAAAACTTATGTAAAAACTGTAGTGCTATAGTTCTTAGATGAGGGATGTGTGAAGACTCAATATGGTCAGAGGTCACCAATGATGCAGTGTTCTCAGTCAAGAGCAGAACGCAAGATGTAATCTTCATAAAATATAAGACCTATTTCCATTCATTAGTATCCCCAGGGCCGGATCCATGTAATGTCTGGTAGTTATGCATTAAAAGTGATTAGACCGTCTATCGGGATGTTCCCGTTCTTTCTGCTTAGTTCCTGAATAGACTCCCAATAAACTTTGGCCTGCCTTCTACCTCACCCACTGGTAGAGCAGAAAAGTTCAGAGATAATTCTGAGAAATACTTGTTTTATAACAATCGCTTTATTTAAAACACTATATTCTGTCAGAAAAGTCACATTACTATGCCTCAAACTGAATCGTATATACAAGGAACAAACTTCACTAATTCAAGTTGAATATGCAAAGGAAATAGCTTATCGAAGTTCACAGAATTCGCCAGAGACTAGTAAGAAAACAAAAGGTTACTTTATTGATGTTGTAGCACATATTTGGAAAAAAGTGTAATGGAATATACCATATCTAAACACTTATACAAGTGATTAACTTAATGAATTGTCATTCACTAACAAGAAAGATAATAAAACCCCCAAATGATAATATTCCAAGAAAACCCCAAAAATGTGTTTTTCCCCAATGGCCATTAAAAAACCAAAAACATAACTTTAAAAAAAGCAGCATTTATACCCAACAGAAAGATGCAAGAGTGCACCCTGGCGAAATGGACAGCATTTGGACCACAAATTCTTGAATGAAGATGTTACCATTTTAGAATACAGAATATGTTGTTGTAAAAATATTACAACATTACCAAACCAGAGATTTGTAACAGGCCATAATTGAGCATTCCAATATCGACATTCTCCACTGGGTAGGAAGAGGGTATTATACACAGGTAGAACCAGACAAGCAATTCCATACACAGTATCCAAATAACACAGAAATCCTGCTGTGTCCCCCAACTTACAGGTCATTCCAACCACTTCTTCAAATCAACCAAAACTGCTGAAAATATAGACTTTAATGAGTCAGACCAATGCAAGAAGAAAAAAAAAGAAGAAAAAAACCGAAAAATATATATATATAAAACCCCCAAATGATAATATTCCAAGAAAACCCCAAAAATGTGTGTTTTTCCCCAATGGCCATTAAAAAACCAAAAACATAACTTTAAAAAAAAGCAGCATTTATACCCAACAGAAAGATGCAAGAGTGTACCCTGGCGAAATGGACAGCATTTGGACCACAAATTCTTGAATGAAGATGTTACCATTTTAGAATACAGAATATGTTGTTGTAAAAATATTACAACATTACCAAACCAGAGATTTGTAACAGGCCATAATTGAGCATTCCAATATCGACATTCTCCACTGGGTAGGAAGAGGGTATTATACACAGGTAGAACCAGACAAGCAATTCCATACACAGTATCCAAATAACACAGAAATCCTGCTGTGTCCCCCAACTTACAGGTCATTCCAACCATTTCTTCAAATCAACCAAAACTGCTGAAAATATAGACTTTAATGAGTCAGACCAATGCAAGAAGAAAAAAAAAGAAGAAAAAAACCGAAAAATATAAAAAAAAAAAAAAAAAAAAAAAAAAAATCGATCCATTCAGGTAAATAACTGTTCAAATAAATTTGCCACTTTGTAATTTGCGACACTGGACTGTGGCCATTTTTCATCACACAGTGCAATCTTTTCACAGGGTTTGTCCTTTGTGCGTTACATTTGATGGGTAGTGTCATAGTTGGTCAGACAGAACTGAGTTTAACAAGACCACGCACAGAGTCTTCATGCAGAGAGTCTTGGCTGACAAGGTTCAGGACATGCATGGTATGGCTGTGAGTCACTGGGCTGTTAGCTGGCAGCATTCCGGGTGGTGATGGTGCTTCATCTGGTGTTAAGAACTGATGGTTTCCAACATCATCTTTTAAGGGTATCATGTCTGTTAAAACAGTTTCCGAGTTCAGATTTGGCATTGAAGATGGTGGTGTTGGCTGGCCAAGTGCTAATGAAGCACACGGTGCACTTATCGTCGTCTTCCCAGGCAGCGGAGGTTCATCAGTAGGTACTGTAGGCTCAGTCTGCAGAAGTGGCGTGGCTGCAGCCTGTAAAACGAATTTGGTGCTCTGAATGCACTGGTCTTGGTCACACTGCAGAACGTAAGGGTATGGAGGAGTACAAATATGAAAATAAAGGGCATTCCAGGAAAATAATTAAAAATACGGGCAGATGTGAAGGTTGTTAAAATTAAAAAGGAGAATAGAAGGTATGAAGAGAAAATATAAAAAAATTAGAATTAGTGATTAATAGAGATACAATATAAATTTTTCAGTTAATGAAGGAAACCAACAGATATGCTGGGTTCAGAGCTGAACCGATTATCTATAAAAATAGTTAGCTTATACACCAACTAAGTTTGCCAATACACCAACTTAACCACCAAAGAAGCATTTGCCAACCAAATCTGAAGTATTTGTATGAGACTGTATTATCACCAAGATGGACGTTTTATACTGCACCATTACACATTCTATTCATTAGCTTAAAGAGATTGGGCGCCTGTCCATAAAATGGACGTTGCTGTGGAGTTACATGACCGCTTCGTCCAAAGTGTAGTCCCAACGCACCAGACCTCCTTCACACAAGTGCAGCACAAGCCCAATGAAGAGGGCCGAGGGGTGGAACTCAAGCACAAGCTGTTAATCAGAAGTGTGATATCTGTGCATGCGCAGCCTCGGCTCTCTTCAGTGCCCCTGTACTGCCCTTGCATGAAGGAAGTCAGCGGCAGTGGTACAAAGAACGTGCCTTGTTAACGTGACTTCGCAACAATGTCCATTTTATAGACGGACAAAGGACCAACAGCTGGTAGGATTTTTCTTGGAGGTACCAGCACAACAATAGCACCTTTTTGGGAATTTACAATTAGATGATAATAGAGAATATGTGGCAGCATTATTAAAATTTTAGTGAAAAGGTGGCATACCCAAATATGGTGCCAAAGAGCCAGACCCCCATTTATATAAATCGCGCTTAAATGTCTAAAGTGTATAAGCGCTTTGTGTATGGGGCGTAAGGCACCTACAGGTTTTTTTTTTTTTGGTGAAAATTACACCAGGATTTAAGGGCATTTAGGTAAGCACATATTTAATTATTTTCTGCAACAAATCTGAAGGTATCTCAATGAAGTATTAAAAACCAGGACTATGCAAGATGCACAGGAAAAATAAAATTTAGAGTCCAGATTGACTGTAAGAATGACGATATAGGTTGTGTTTGGATGGTTGTAATATGGTCACATTTTATGGTCTTATTTTTATAGCCAGACTCATTAGTCAGGATCATTAAAGGGGTTTGCCTGGATTAAAAAAAAATGACATTTTTCTTCCAAAAAACAAATGCCAATACCGGTTCAAACATTGTGTGTAGGATTGCAGCTCAATTAGTTTCCCTTTCATTGAGATGAGCCGAAATACAATACACGACCCATGTACAAGTGTGGTGCTGCTCTAAATATTGAGCAACCCCTTTATAGGTTGAGAAAATCAGTTTCATGCACTTCAACCATGGGGACTTTGGGGGAGTTTTATCAGTAGTGTCTAAGGTCAGAAGTGGTCTCATTTCCATGGCAACCAATCAAAGCTCAGGTTTCATTTTATAGAAAGCAGTGGGATAATTAAAACTGAGCTCTGATTGGTTGCTATGGGTAACTAGAACAGTTCTGCTCTGACACTTCTGATAATCGTCCCAATTGAGTCCTCTAAATGTAATATGTTCTCTGCCTTAGGCCCAGCTCAGCTAACCCCTGCCCATGCCCAGGGGTAAGTGAGACACAGTGGTCTTATTGCCCCATGACTGAGCATAATAGAACTAAATGGAGGCCAATGCCTAGAAATATGGTTGTGTGCAGGAGGCCTACAATGCTAGATTTCTGAATGCAGTTAAACATTGCCAATTTTATGGGCAGACAGTATGCTATAGAGGAGAAAGATGATACAATATAGTTTTGTTAAAAAGCAATAAAATGCAATAGTGGTAATTTATTAATTAAACCCAGCCCTAGGGAAACTTGTCAACCACTAGGGCCCTCACAGGCCCAAAATGAGGATAGATATAAATATGCAGAATATGCATATATAAGGAATTCTATTCCACAAAACTAAACATTTGCCCACTAAAGATGAGGGATCATCATCTGTGCTGCGGCTTATTACATCTATATCTTTTCAGAACATGGAGCGGAATTTCTGTAACAGACGTTTTATTGTAGAACAAAGAAGGCTGGAAAGTCTATTCAGATGCTGAACTTGGAAGGATGAATGTTTGTTTTATTATAGCCACGTTTTCGGGCTCTACAATATGCAAAAATAGGCAAAACAAGTCATCAGGGTCCTGCACAGAGGGTGTAACTACAGGGGTAGCAGCCATAGCAGTTGCTATGGGGTCCACAGTGTCAGGGGGCCCCGGCTTTTGGGGTGCTTCGTGTGTATTGGTGTACATATTCTCTATGTGTGTATGGGGTTCATATGTCGTATGTGTATATAGGCTGCATGTCTGTATATAGTATTGTATGTATGTTTCTGTGTATGTGATTTGTGTATGTGATGCGTAAATGCTGTATGTGTGTGTGTATGTGATGTGTATATGCTGTAAAAATCTGCATGGGTTGTATATGTTATGTATGTGTGTGTGTGTATATTGTATGTATGTATGGTGAGAGTATAGTGTATGTTGTATCTATATAAGTTTATAAATCTGTTTGATTGTAACTATACAAATATGGGTAAAGGGACCCCATTCAAAAGTCTGCTATGAGGCCCAGCGTCTCCTAGTTATGGCCCCTGCACTATCATGACCACTGTAAGCTGCAAGACCACAAAAAGTTTAGGCTTATTTATGTCTCCTTCAGGTTTCATTCATAATAGAAACTGCCAAAGCACCCAATTTTGCAGTAATCTTATAGTGTTATATGTTTGTTATTTGTTTTTATTGTCAATGAATGTATTTAGAAGTTTTGTTTCTTTTTGCATAATACTTTTTGAGTGTTCTCTACCATCACAAAAGGATCATAGTTTTGTCATGTAAAAAGTTTGGCTACATTGGTAACTTCAGAGAACAATAGGTAACTCAATGGCCCATGCAAAGTACCAAAAGGTCCCTCTGGTGGACCAGGTTTAGCACAATAATGGGCTCCAAAGACTACCCATTTAGAGCTGACTTTAGGGTCAAACACATGTCAACAGAGTCTACGTACAGAGATATGTTATGGAGCTTTGTGACTTATCACCCCATTACTGGAGCTAAACTGGGATTGGGAAACACGAGGTTCATCCCCTTTAACACCCGTGGTCAGAGTGAGCTGTGATCGTGAATGTTAAAGGGGTTGTCCGAGTTCTTAAAAAAAAACTCAGGGAGGCCAGGAGGGCTCTGCTTAAAAAAATAATGTCCTACTTACCTTGTAAACAAACATGGCCGCCGGAGCAGAAGTTTGTTTACATGGCGCCCGGAGCGGAGCGACAGCAGCGCTGGATACCGGAGGGCACCGGAAGGTAAGTAGGACTTTATTTTTTTAAGCAGCACCCTCCCGGCCTCCCTGAGTTTTTTTTAAGAACTCGGACAACCCCTTTAACCCGTTAAATGACGTGATCAGCTCAACCACAGCATTCAAACTGTCTGTGGGGCTGTTCTGCATCCAGGGACAGCAATAACTGGCTCTACTGAAGTCCATTATGTATATCACAACAGAGGGGACCTTCTGAGCCTTGACTTCAGTGCTAAACACTCCACCTCTTTATGCAAGCAATTTACATCTCACTTCACACTGTACAGTATAATGGGGCTCATATACTAAGGGCCTTGCGCCGCACTTTTGTCGGACTGTGCACGTTCTTCTAGGCTAAACCGGCTTGCTAAGGTATTTAAGAAGTGTCTGCGCTGGGATTGTGTCGCACGCGAACCTTTTGGGGGGGGGCGTGACGTCGGCCGCTCCGACTGATGCGGACTAAGTGGCGTATTTAACTGGCAAATAGTGTTGCACGCCCTATGTTAAAGGTGCATCACAAAAAGATGGTGATCTCTATCGGACCAATGCGGGGAAGGGACAGATTCATGATTTCTGGTGCACAATCTTAGTAAAATGCAGCATTTATACACGGAAACAGCACTTTTAGTGCATTTTCCGACTTTCTAAGTAAATGTGCCCCAATATGTATATAACAGTACACATCTTCCACAGTACACAGCATGAATCGGAGGGGACAGGAGAAGGACAGGACTAGGGATCTGTCATCTCTAATTCCTGCTTTCTCATTCCCCAAGTGGTCAGCAGCTACTGGAACATGTATAAATGTATAAATCAGTGCATATGTGTATGCAGATGAGTGTATAAATGTCTGCTGTTCTCCTAGTTACGTCACTGGGCATATAATAATAAGACCATCAAGAACCAAGTCTAACAACCCACTTCTAAAATCACTGTGCAAAACACAACCGGGGGCAGAGCATAAGATGGAGGAGGAGTAACTGAGAACTAAAGGATCATGGGACTTGTAGTTTCCAGTGGCGGCCATCTTGGTGATAACTCTGCCTACTTAAGAAAGCCCATAACATTTTGTGAATCATAAAATCAAACTATTTAAGCTCCATTTTGTGACTGATATAGAGTTTTGTTATGTCCATTTATTTATGACATTATGGGTTTTTGTTTCACCCCTTTAACATTCAGATTTTCCACAAATCTCCAGATAATCATAGAATCTTCTGTAAGAATAAGCTGCCGTATAGATACGGGATATCCTTTATCCTCTCGCAACCTTAAACATTCTTTCAGGATCAATAATAGATTTGTGGTGGTTCTCCGCATGTACGGTTATCAGATGTTTTGTTTGACCCAATCACTGTCACACAAAAATATTAATGTCCTATCCTGAGGATAGCTTAAAAAGATTGATTTTAAGTTAATAAAGTATTTCTATAGATTAACCAGAACCATGTTCAGCAATAGTTATGGCAAAATTACAACTGCTGGATGCAGAAGGGGGCAACCAAGTACTACATTTTAAGCTACTGTATATCATTTTAAGATAGAGACCATTTAACTCGGCTACTTTATAATTGGGCTACCACTAAAGGGAACTTGCACATCAGTCCACAGTCCGTCTGATGCAGAATCTCATACAGAGCTTTGCCTGCACTGATAGGAGGTACAAAGAACAAAAGGAAATCCCTATTTATTTAGTTTCACCCTGAACAAAAGTTTATTTTCTTACGTGCATCTTTGTCTTACAAGACAGTGACACTCCAAGCTGAGCCAAGAATATCAAAAGCATTCCAAGACCTGTGAAGCATTATGTAGCAACCGCTTACATTACATTCAGTTCTTACAAAAAAATGTGCTTCTGTAGATTAAATTAAAAAAACAAAATACACAAAGTGTTAGGCTACATTCACACGGACGTATGAAAACGGCCGTATCCGTACCGTACCGTACCGTTTTTTTACGGATTACATACGGCCACATTCATTTCAATGGACAATACGTCTGACCATTTATATTGCCGTTGTTAACTCCGTTCCGTACCGTACCGTACCGTATACTGGCCGTATAAAAATATAGAGCATGTCCTATTTTCTCCCGTATTTCAGTTCCGTATGCCCTAGAAGTCTATGGGGACGTATAAAATACGGGTTACATACGGGTTACATACGTGCTGCATACGGATGAAAAACGTCACGTATATACGGCCCGTAAATACGGGACTGGAGAAATCATACGGTCGTGTGAATGTAGCCTTAATCATTTTGCCTGACTGTCAGAGAAATTCCCAGCTCCTAATATAAACAGGTGCATCTGCTCTCTCCAGCTAATGATGTGTGAGTGGAGACTGAAGCCATTCTCTGACATGACTTGCTAAGCAACGTGGAAGTAAGGCTTTATTCCATCTGAACAGTGACTTAGTGATTTTGTTGTGTGACCAACAAATAATTGTAGGCAAAATATTCTTTATCAGAGATATCTATGCTTGCAGCATACATATTGCCTTTCAGACATGGATTTCAAGTTCAACCCTACATTTTGTATATGCTTGGAAAAGATCTAAGCATACATGTACAAGGTATCTGTAGACTTCCATTTGTCTCAGAGCTAAAAGTCCTATATTAAAGTGTGAGCAGACTCCTTTTACCATGTATGATGGGATGCACCTACAAATATTCAATCCATTGTTTGCTAGTTTGGCTTCATGAGGTCTTATTCTTTGCATAATGAATTGCAATTTTTACCATTCGTACCATTTTGATTGTACAACCTTTAAGCCCTTTATCCATATTAGTATGTGTGTGTGTGTGTGGCAAGTAGTAGCATTCATCAATGTATATATACATTTATTTAAAAAACTGTACTGCCACCTTGATATGTGTATTACAAAAAAGCTATTATCTTAAGAAGTGAATATGTTTAAACTTTGTATCATTCAAATATTGTTAAAAGTTCCCAAAAACTAACCATGGAAAGAATGACAGCCTCCTGACATATTTTGCAGCTCTTGAATGTTTGCAGGTTTTGGACTTAGATAAGAATGTGACATCAAGCCTGCAGTTCACAAGGCAGCAAAGCTGGCCAATTAACTTCATAGATGCCCACGTAAATTTTACTGTAGCATAGGGTGCACCAATAGCCTCTTGATTTAAAAAATGCCTTTGTCAAGCATCTGAATAATACCAATGCCTTTTAATTGCTTCTTCTTCCCACCAAGGCCCCCTGAACAGACAGAATTGCAGAGCTCAGGAGCCCCATTGCTAATCCAACCCTGTCCATATCTTCTCACTGCAGCCCCAGAGCACCACGTATTGTGCTGCCTGGGACAGTCATGTCTGTCCTGCCACAGCTGGCACCTATGCAATTGGTCGCCACCACTGATGCAGGGTGTTAAAAGCCCAAGGCCAGTGTTAACAACCTTGGGCTATTGCAGCTCCTGAGCCAAAGAATGTAGAATAGAAATCTGCCATAACACCCAATAAACAGTGTGTTATTTTTGCTAAGCAAATTTAAAATGTAAACCAGTCTCTTAATAGTTTGTGAACTGCAAAAACCCTTATGTCATAGTGACCCATTTTAGATGGTAATAAAATAATCATAAAACAACTCTATCATCATGAATAATAGATGACTGCAGTATGTCTTTAGCTATATAGAGAATATTTAATAAATGTATGAAATAAATCAGATACAGCTTCACAAAATAATAAGTAAGCAGGAGGACAGATGGGGTTGGCGATGGCACTGCTGCATACTAATGTGAAGGATAAGGCCAGATGGAAGAATGAAATCCACAAGAACAGCAGCACATCTGTGTGATCATACAATCCTGCCTATACCACACAATGTAAGATTCTTAACATGTGTTTTACAGTTGTAAAGTAGCACAACATCCTGGGAAGCCTGTCATTCAATCTAACAATACCATATACAGCCCGCTTTATCCTGGACTCTCAGTCAGCCAGTTAAAACATGTGAAACCCTTTGAAATGAGGTCCAGAACTTAACACTGAGCTTTTTTTTTTCTTAAATGACTAAATACTTAGCTCATCTTACCATATTGCTCTGGGATTGAGTAGAACCATACATAGTCAATCCATTGGATGGTGTGACTGACTGTGCCATATCAGCTTGAACAATTCCTCTGCGGTCAATTAAGCTGTGAAAAAAAAAAAAAAAACAATTATGTAGACAATATACTGAATATACTCGAGTATAAGCCGACCCAAGTATAAGCCGAGGCCCCCAATTTTACCACAAAACCTGTGAAATCTATTGACTCGAGTATAAGCCGAAGGTGGGAAATGCATTGGCCACAGCTTCCCCATTATATAGCCTGCCAGACCCTGCCCCATAGTATATAGCCAGCACCTGCACCCCTGAATATAGCCTGCCAGCCCATATCCCCCAGTATATAGCCAGCCCCCTGCCCCAGTATATAGCCAGCAGCCGTGGAAGCCGGAAAGGTGAGTTTTGATATATATTTATTTACTCGAGTATAAGCCGAGTTTGGGTTTTAAGCACATTTTTTTTTGTGCTGAAAAACTAGGCTTATACTCGAGTATATACGGTATCTACAAAATCTCTTTCCTACCGCAGAACAAAATACTAAATCATGCACCTATGGAATAGTACATTAGAAAGGGAACATGTTAAACGGATACTAGCACAAAATTTACCAAGCCTGCATTACTGCAACACTTCAAGAGGCCTTACCTTGGGTTCATTGGTCCACAAAGAGCAGCACAGCAATTCATAAAAATATTGCCATAGCTATACGGATTGTAGTTTTCTTTTCCTCGCTTACTTGACCAGGAACCTTTTATCTGCAATTGTAAGGAAAGTAATGTTACTTCCTGTCACAAGAGTTGCAACAAATAAAAAAAAAATATAATAATAAAAATCAATAAATAAATGGAAAAGCCTAGGGAGGTGTCACTTTTTTTGATAACACAGAAATCGATTAAGGAATTTGGTTTCTTTGTTGTTGCTCATCTGTAATCCGGCTTTAAAAAAATCGTAACATTGTCGGGGTGTAGGTGGCTGGTAACCTCACCACAGCGTATTCAAAACAAATGGATAAAAAGGCACAATGCTATATGAATACTCTTAGCACAAATGCATTGGCCATTTACAACAAACATTTTAAAGCAAGTCATAAGACTTCCCATTTGGAGAAACCATAAAGGCGCAAAAAAAAAATGTAAAAGGGCGAAACGTTCATGGGATATGAACACTAGGTGCTTTCATGTGGGGGAGCGCATTCACAGTATAGAATAAGGACCAGAATTCAGAAGTGAAAAAGTTACATGAAGTGCATAGTGTGTGTGTGTTGTGTAAGCTCCTTGAAAAGTTAACAGCTTCCCTGCGGCGTAGATGAAGTATAAAGTAGCAGGGACTGGGAGCTGTAGCTAGTAAAGGAGTCAGTGGTGTAGGCCGACCTGCAACAACATTGAAAATATTGCAGCATCTCAAGCTGAATTGGAGGGACTGATAGGGAACAGGGGATAGGCTCTACCACTAGTATCCTTTGTAAGAGATTTCTGGACACAAGAATCTCCAACTAGCTACACAGATGGCACCAATCACATGGTCTCCTCTCCCTCCAGGAGGTATCAGGGAGAAGCAGTCCCCATGCTATGAATTTACTGAAATAATAAACACAGAGTGGGGAGCAGGGGTGTATCGATCACCCTTAAATGGCGACTAGGCCCATACCTGCAGCAGTTCTTCCTCTCTTTAGCACTGTGCCCCACTGGTTTACAACAGGCCACTAAAGTACTAAACTACCAGAGGCCTTAAAATCGTATGTACATCTAATGAGCAGAGTGGTAGGGTCTTCCCCCCTGCAAGTCACAGGGTATCAACATGTGGTTTGCATCAATCGTGCTTGGGCCAGCACTAGAATGAAGATGATGCAGCCTGTAGCTGCGGGAAGGCAATTGATTTTTTTTTTTTAACCAGTTCGCGACCGCCCGCCGTGTATTCACGTCGGCAGTCGGGTCGCGCTGCATGGAGAGGGCTCACGGGCTGAGCCCTCTCCATAGCTGGTAAGTCTTTGCTGCATTGCAGCAAAGGCTTACCGGTAACACCCGCGATCGGTGCAGGTGTTATAACAGCGATGGCTTCCGGCAAAGCTGCCGGCAGCCTCAAAAAGATAGCGGCGCATGGGCGCCGCCATCTTACCTGGGATCGCCGCTCCCCGTCTCCATGGTAGCCTCGGGTCTTCTGAAGACCCGAGGCTATTTCTTTTTAACCCCTTCATTACAATGTGCTGATAGCACATTGTAATGAGTGAGGAGGAAAGTCCCCATATACTGCCATACTGTAGTATGGCAGTATATGATAGGATTGATCAGACAACCTAGGGTTAAAGTACCCTAGGGAGTCTGAAAAATAGTAAAAAGAAAAATAAAAAAAGTAAAAAAAAAAAATTATAATAAAAAATCCTAAATTCAAACAAGTAAAAATCATAACAAATCAAAAATGATAACGGTTTTTCAATGCGTAACCCCCGTAATGGAAAATAGGCCAAAGTCGAAAATGGCACTTTTTTGCCATTTTGAAAAATATAAAAAACTATAAAAGGATCAAAAGGTGTACGTCCTAAAAATGATATAATTGAAAATATATCAAATTTCGCAAAAAAATGACACACCCCCACAGCTCTGTAGTATATAAAAGATAAGAAGTTGGCAAAATCAAAAAAATAATTTTTGTACAGGAGGTTTTAATTTTTGTAAATGTATGAAAACATTATAAAACCTATACAAATTTGGTATCCCCTTAATCGTACCGACCCAAAGAATAAAGTAGACATGTCATTTGGGGTGCTCAGTGAAAGACGTAATATCCAAGCCCACAAGAAAATGGTGCAAATGCGGTTTTCACCATTTTCACTGCATTTGGAATTTTTTCCCGCTTCTGAGTACATGGCATGGAATATTTAATACCATCACTATGAAGTGCAATTTGTTAATTAACCGGTTAATTTGAGACCAATCAAATATAACAGTATTAAAAATTATTTTATTACTGACTCACATGTACTAAATGACCACTTATATGTTACAGGGTCAACGGATATATCCCTCCCCCATAAAAAAAAAATGAAAACGCATTTGCATGCACATTTTCTTGTGGGTCTTGGATATTACGTTCTTTCACTGAGCACCCCAAATGACATGTCTACTTTATTCTTTGGGTCGGTACGGATTAAGGGGATACCAAATTTGTATAGGTTTTATAATGTTTTCATACATTACAAAAATTAAACCTCGCTGTACAAAAATTTTTTTTTTTGATTTTGCCACTTCTTATCTTTTTATACTACGAGCTGTGGGTGTGTCATTTTTTTGCGAAATTGATATATTTTCAATTATAGTCATTTTTAGGACGTACACCTTTTGATCCCTTTTATGCTTTTTTATATTTTTCAAAATGGCAAAAAAGTGCCATTTTCGACTTTGGCCTATTTTCCATTACGGGGGTTACGCATTGAAAACCGTTATCATTTTTGATTTGTATGATTTTTACTTTTTGAACTTTAGGATTTTTTATTATAATTTTTTTTTTAACCTTTTTTTATTTTTTTACTATTTTTCAGACTCCCTAGGGTACTTTAACCCTAGGTTGTCTGATCAACTCCTATCATATCCTGCCATACTACAGTATGGCATATTGGGGATTTTCCTCCTACAGCTATCACACATTTAATAAGGGGTTAAAAGAAATAGCCTCGGGTCTCAGTAAGCCCGGCTACCATGGAGACGGGGATCGGCGATCCAGTAAGATGGCGGCGCCATCGCCGCTATCTTTTGAGGTGGAGTTGAAGCCATCGCTGTTATAAACACCTGCACCTGATCGCGGGTGTTACCGGTAGAGCTTTGCTGCATGCAGAAGACTTACCAGGCTATGGAGAGGGCTCAGCCCTGTGAGCCCTCCTGCAGCGCGCACCGACTGCGACGTGAATACACGGCGGCGTCCGCGAACGGTTAAAAAAAATAAATCATTGCTTCCCGCAGCTACAGGCTGCATCATCTTCATTCTATGCTGGCCCAGCCGATTGATGCAACCACATGTTGATACCCCGTGACTTGCAGGGGGAAGACCCTACCACTCTGCTCATTAGATGTACATACGATTTTTAGGCCTCTGGTGTTAGTAGTTTAGTGGCCTTGTAAACGTGGGGCAGCAGTGCTAAGAGAGGAAAACTGCTTGCAGGTATGGCCAGTCGCCATTTAAGGGTGATCGTACACCCCTGCTCCCCACTCTGTGTTTTATTATTTCAGTAAATTCTAGCATGGGGACTGCTTCTCCTGATACCTCCTGGAGGGAGAGGAGACCAGGTGATTGGTGCCATCTGTGTAGCTAGTTGAGATCTTGTGTCCAGAAATCTCTTACAAGGATACTAGTGGTAGAGCCTATCCCCTGTTCCTATCAGTCCCTCCAATTCAGCTTGAGATGCTGCAATATTTTCAATGTTGGTTGCAGGTCGGCCTACACCACTGACTCTTTTACTAGCTACACTCCCGTCCCTGCTACTTTATACTTCATTCGACGCCGCAGGGAAGCTGTTAACTTTTCAAGGAGCTACACAACACACACACACTATGCATTCATGTAACTTTTCACTTCTGAATTCGGTCCTTATTCTATACTGTGAATGCGCTCCCCCACATGAAAGCACCAGTGTTCATATCCCATGAACGTTTCGCCCTGTTACATTTTTTTTTTTTGCGCCTTTAGGTTTCTCCAAATGGAAGTCTTATGACTTGCTTTAAAATGTTTGTTGTAAATGGCCAATGCATTTGTGCTAAGAGTATTCATATAGCATTGTCCTTTTTATCCATTTGTTTTGAATACCTGTGGTGGGTTACCAGCCACCTACACCCCGACAATGTTACGATTTTTTTAAAGCCGGATAACAAGAGCAACAACAAAGAAACCAAATTCCTTAATCGATTCTCTGTGTTATCAAAAAAAAGTCCACCTCCCTAGGCTTTTCCATTTATTTATTGTATTTTTTATTATATTTTTTTTTTAATTTGTTGCAACTCTTTGACAGGAAGTAACATTACTTTCCTTACAATTGCAGATAAAGGTTCCTTTCAAGTAAGCGAGGAAAAGAAAACTACATCCGTATAGCTATGGCATTTTTTATGAATTGCTTGTGCTGCTCTTTGTGGACCAATGAACCCAAGGTAAGCCTCTTGAAGTGTTTGCATAATGCAGGCTTGGTAAATTTGTTCTAGTATCCGTTTAACATTTTCCCTTTCTAATTACTATTCCATAGGTTCATGATTAGTATTTTGTTCTGCGTAGGAAGAGATTTTGTGATACCGTATATACTACTCGAGTATAAGCCTAGTTTTTCAGCACAAAAAAAATGTGCTTAAAACCCAACTCGGCTTATACTCGA
Organism: Engystomops pustulosus; assembly: GCA_019512145.1. Classification (NCBI taxonomy): domain Eukaryota; kingdom Metazoa; phylum Chordata; class Amphibia; order Anura; family Leptodactylidae; genus Engystomops; species Engystomops pustulosus. Next base: position 165,668,066 of record CM033643.1, on the reverse strand, counting down.
GTAAAAAATAATAATCAAAACTCACCTTTCCGGCTTCCACGGCTGCTGGCTAATACTGGGCAGGGGCGGCTATATACTGGGGGATATGGGCTGGCAGGCTATATTCAGGTGCAGGTGTGCTATATACTATGGGGCAGGGTCTGGCAGGCGCTATAATAATGGGGAGCTGTGGCCAATGCCTTTCCCACCTTCGTTTATACTCGAGTCAATAGATTTCCCAGGTTTTGTGGTAAATTTGGGCCTCGGCTTTACTTGGGGTCGTCTTATACTCGAGTATATATTGTCTACATTAATTGATTTTTTTTTTTTTTTCACAGCTTAATTGACCGCAGAGGAATTGTTCAAGCTGATTGTGCACAGTCAGTCAACCCATCCAATGGGTGACTTTTATGGTTCTACTCAATCCCGAGCAATATGGGTAAGATGAGCTAAGTATTTAGTCATTAAGAAAAAAAAAAGCTCAGTGTTAGTTCTGGACCTCATTTCAAGGGTTTCACATGTTTTAACATGCTGGCTGACTGAGAGTCCAGGATAAAGCGGGCTGTATATGGTTTGTTAGATTGAATGACAGGCTTCCCATTTTTGTGCTACTTTACAACTGTAAACACATGTTAAGAATCTTACATTGTGTGGTATAGGCAGGATTGTATGATCACACAGATTGCTGCTGTTCTTGTGATTTCATCTTCCATCTGGCCTTATCCTTCACATTAGTATGCAGCAGTGCCATCGCCAACCCCATCTGTCCTCCTGCTTACTTATTATTTTGTGAAGCTGTATCTGATTTATTTCATACATTTATTAAATTCTCTATATAGCTAAAGACATACTGCAGTCATCTAGATTATTGATGATATAGTTGTTTTATGATTATTTATTACCATCTAAAATGGGTCACTATGACATAAGGGTTTTTGCAGTTCACAAACTATTAAGAACTGGTTTACATTTTAATTTCTTAGCAAATAACACACTGTTTATTGGGTGGTTGGCAGATTCTATTCTACATTCTTTGGCTCAGAGCTGCAATAGCCCAAGGTTGTTACACTGCCTTGGGCTTTTAAACCCTGCATAGTGGTGGCGACCAATGCATAGGGTGCCACTGGGTGGGCAGACGACATGACTGTCCCGGCAGCACAATACGTGGTGCTCGGGTGCGGGAGAAGATATGACAGGGTTGGATTAGCAATGGGCTCCTGAGCTCTGCAATTCTGTCTGTTCGGGGGCCTTGGTGGGAAGACTCACGCTACACTGCAATTAAAAGGCATTGGTATTATTCAGATCTTGACAAAGGCATTTTTTATCAAGGCTATTGGTGCACCCTATGCTACAGTAAAATTTACGTGGGCATCATAAGTTAATTGGCCACTTTGCTGCCTTGTGAACTGCCGGCTTGATGTCACATTCTTATCTAAGTCCAAAACCTGCAACATTCAAGAGCTGCAAAATATGTAGGAGGGCTGTCATTCTTTCCATGGTTAGTTTTTGGGAACTTTTAACAATATTTGAATGATACACAAGTTTAAACATATCACTTCTTAAGATAATAGCTTTTTTGTATACACATTCAAGGTGGCAGTACAGTTTTTTAATAAATGTATAATACATTGATGAATGCTACTACTTGCCACACACACACACATACTATTGGATAAAGGGCTTAAAGGTTGTACAATCAAACTGGTACGAATGGTAAAAATTTGCAATCATTGCAAAAGATAGACTCATGAATCCAAACTCGCAACAATGATTAATATTGTAGGTGCATCCTCATCTGGGAAAAGGAGTCTGCCACACTTTAATATAGACTTTTAGCTCTGAACAAATGGAAGTCTACGTACCTTGTACATGTATGCTTGATCTTTTCCAGCAATATACAAATGTAGGTGAACTGAATCCATGTCTGAAAGCATATTATGCTGCAAGCAATGAATCTCTGTAAAGAATATTTGCCTACATTATTGTTGTCACACAAATCACTAAGTCCTGTCAGATGGAATAACCTACTTCCACGTTGCTTAGCATCATCAAATGGCTTCATCTCCACTCAGACATCATTACTGGAGAGACAATGCCCTGTTTTATATTAGGCTGGAATTTCTCTGACGTAGGCAAATGAGCACAGCCGTTATTCCCCCCGTAGATATACACTTGTACTAGAGTACCTTCGGCCCGTATGTAACTTCCGCTATTATCGCCCAATAACTTAGGGCTCGGAACTGACATCAATGACTGAAAAAAGTAGTGAAGCTGATGCTCTGAGCACATATTTTGTAAATATTTTTGGTACACACAAGTACCTACGTACGGTACGTACTGTAGACGGATAATAAATACTTACGCAGAATCAGTAAGATGGCAGACGTATTCACGTCATGCTGGAGAGAGATGTGGCACGGTCTTAGTAATCTAAAAACGGTAGGTAATGTCGGATAGTTTTCTATACGTCACGTGGAAATTGATCTAACACTTGTGTTTTTTTTTTAATTTATCTACATAGCACTTTTTTTGTAAAGAACTGAATGTCAAATGTAAGCGGTTTGCGTACATAATGCTTCACAGGTCTTGGCAATGCTTTTTTGGCTCAAGCTTGGAGTGTCACGTGTCTTGTCAGACAAGATGCACGTAAGAAAATAAACTTTTGTTCAGGGTGAACTAAATAATAGGGATTTCCTTTTTGTTTTTTGTACCTCCTATCAGTACAGGCCCAAGCTCTGTATGAGAGTTCTCATCATACGTGACTGTGGATGATGGGGCCAAGTTCCCTTTAGTTGTAGCAAATTATGAAAAGTGCGGTTTAACTGGTCTTATCTTAAACAGATATACGAGCTTAAAATGTAGTACTTGGTTGCCCCGTTTGCATCCAGCAGATTGTCTAATTTTGCCATAACATTGCTGAACCACTGCTTTTGGTAATTGTCTAAGAAATACTTATTAACTTAAAAAATCTCTTTTAAGCTATCCTCAGGATGGACATTAATATTTTTGTGTGACAGTGAATTGGTTAAACAAACATCTGATACCTGTAACATGCGATAACACCACACCAATCTATTTACTTGATTGGCTTAAAGGGTTGTCCGAGTTTTCTTAAAAAAATACCTCGGGGGGGGGGTGCTGTTAAAAACAATAAGTCTACTTCCTTCCGGTGCCCTCCGGTATATCCAGCGCTGCTGTCGCTCCAGTCCGGGGCGCATGCAACAAACGATGGCCGCCGGTGCAGTCGACTGGCTCAGCATTCCTCTGGACCCGGACAACCTCCGTGCCCGCATTCCACAATGCTGTGATAGGGACGATAGGCGTGCCCGGGGGCCAGGCGGGCCCCACCCCGCCCGGCGAAGCTGAATCTCGCGCTGCTCAGGCGGCCATGTTTGTTTACATGCGTCGGACTGTGAGCTCGCAGCAGCGCTGGAATACGCCGTAGGGCCACGGAAGGTAAGTAGGACTTTATTTTTAAGCAGCGCCCTCCCGGCCTCCCTGAGTTTGTTTTTTTTTTTTTTAATAAAAAGTAACTCGGACACCCTTTAATCTGATATAGGTGTGTTTATTGAGCAGGATAAGTGGGCAAAATGTTTAGTTTTGTGGAATAGAATTCTTATATATGCATTGTCTTGCTATTGATATGATGATCCCAATCAACCTTTGTTGGCGATGGTGGGGGAGCCCCCGGGGGGGCCCCCTACCTCAGTGGTTTGAAAGTTTCCTAGGGCTGGTTTTACTTTTCGGGTTTATTAATCAATCTTACCCACTATTGCATTTATGATTTTAAACAAAACTATAGTTGTATCAGCTTTCCTCTATAGCATACTGTCGCCAATAAAATTGGCATGTTATACTGCATTCAGAAATTAGTCATTAGCTTTCGGCCTCCTGCACACAACCACTAATTTCTAGGCATTGGCCTCCATTTAGTTCTATCTCCCCCCCCTATCCTCCACGGGGCAGCCCGGCAAATAAGACCACTGGTCTCACTCCGTACCCATGGCCAGGGTTAGGGTGGTGGGCAGGGGTTTAGGGGCTTGTATCTGGGCCTAAGGCAGACAGAGAAAAGACAATATAGACATAAACATTTAGAGGATCATTGGGGACGATTATCAGAAGGTCAGAGCCAGAACTGTTCTAGTTTTACCCATAGCAACCATCAGAGCTCAGTTGTTTATCTTAATTTCCCACTCTGCTTTCTAAAATGAAACCTGAGCTTTGATTGGTTGCAGGAAATGAGACCACTTCGACCTTAGACCACTACTGAAATAAAACTCCCCCCAAAGTCCCATGGTTGAAGTGCATGAAATGATTTTCTCAACTATACAAGGGGTGCGTAATTCTTTAGAGCCAGCAGCACACACTGTACATGGGCTCTCGTGTATTGTATTCTGGCTTCCATGAAAGGGAACTAATTGGAGATGCAATCCTACACACAATTTGAACCGGTTATTGGCATTTGTTTTTGGAAAGAAGGAAAATGTCTATTTTTTTATCGAGCAACCCCTTTAATGATCCTGACTAAATGAGTTCTGGCAGAAAAATAAGACAAAATGTGACCATATTAAACCATCCAAACACAACAACCTATATAGTCATTAATGACAGTCAATCTGGAAGCTTTTAAATTTATTTTTCCCTGTGTATCTTGCATAGTCCTGGTTTTGATAATACTTCATTGAGATCCCTTAATGTTAGCAGAAAATATTAAATATGTGCTTACCTAATCCCTTTAAATCCTGGTGTTATTTGTCACCAAAAAAAAAAACCTGTAGGTGCCACTTACTTAACGCCCCAGTACACAAGCGACTTATACACCTTTAGAATTTAAGCGCGATTTATAATAAAAACCCCTCCAAAAAATCGGGGGGTTAGGACTCTTTGGCACCCATATTTGGGTTATGCCACTCGTTCACACTAAAATTGTTATAATGCTGACCACAATCTGCATATCTATTATTATCATCTAATTGTAAATTCCTCAAAAAATGCTATTGGTTTGCTGGTCCCTCCAAGAAAAATCACTACACCAGTCGTTGGGTCCCCTTTGTCCGTCTCATAACAAATGGACATTGTGCGAAGTCACGGTGACAAGGCCACGTTTTTGTACCACTGCCGATGACTGCCTTCATGAAGGGTCATACAGGGGCACTGAAGAGAGCGATGCTGCGCATGACAGATATCATCACTCGATCACTGATTAACTACCTTTGATGTTGAGTTCCACCTCCCCTCGGCCCTCTTCATTGGGCTTTTTTGCTGCATTGTGTGTCGAAGGGGTTCGGTCGTTGGGAACTACACTTATGGACGCCCCCCCCCCACAGCGGGTCATGTAATCCACAGCAACGTCCATTTTATGACAGGCGCCCAAACTCTTTAAGCTAATGAATAGAATGGTGTATGTGCAGTATCAACAGTCCATCTTGGGGATAAACAGTCCTACCTACAAATACTTCAGATTTGGTTGGCAATGCTTTTTGGTGGTTAACCCCCCCCTGGTGTATTGGCCAACTTAGTTGGTGTAAAAGCTAACTATTTTTTAGATAATCGTTTCAGCTCTGAACCCAGCATATCGGTTGGTTTTCCGTCATAACTGAAAAATGATAGTTGTATCGCTATATCACTAATTCTTAATTTTTTTATATTTCTCTCATACCTTCTATCTCCCTTTTGAATTTTAACAACCTTACATCTGCCCTAGTTTTTATTTTTGCCTGTATGCCTTTATTTTCATATTTTGTACTCCTCCATACCCTAACGTTCTGCAGTGTGACCAAAGACCAGTGCATCTCAGCAAGCACCAAAATGCGTTTTACAGGTGCGCAGCCACGCCACTGTTGCAGACGGAGCTCCGTACCTACAGGCATGAAACCTCCGCTGCCTGGGAAACGACATAAGTGGCCACGTGTGGCTTTCATTAGCACTTGGCCAGCCAACACCACCATCTTCAATGCAATCCGAACTCGGAAACTTTTTACAGCACATGATCCCTTCAAAGATGATGTTGGAAAACCATCATTTCTTAACACCAGATGAGCACCATCACCACCGGAATGGCTGCCGCTAACCGCCCAGTTGACTACAGCCATCCCATCCTGGCATGCTCCTGAACCTTGTCATCCAGACTCTTCTGCATGAAGTCCTTGCGTGGTCTTGGTATAAACTCAGTTCTGTCTGCCAACTATGACATACCCATCAAATGTAAGCGCAAAATGACAAAACCCTGTGAAGAATATGCACTGTGTCGAACAAATGGCCACACGTCCAGTGTCGCACAATTACAAAGTGGCAAATTTATTTGAACACACTTATTTACCTGAATGGATCGTTTTTTTTTTTTTTTGTTTTTTTGTTTTTTTTTCTATATTTTTCGCTTTTTTTTTTTCTTTGTGTCTTTGGCATTGGTCTGACTCACCCCCTTAAAGTTCTATATTTTCAGCAGTTTATGGTTGATTTGAAGAAGTGGTTGGAATGACCCTTTAAAAGTGGGGACCAGCAGGATTTTCTGTGTTTTTGGAATTGTGTAATGGAGTGCTTGTCTGTTTTCTACCTGTGCTTACTACCCTCTTCCTACCCAGTGGAGACTGTCGATATTGGAATGCTCAATTCTGCCTGTTACAAAATCTCTGGTTTGGTAATGTTGTAATATTTTTAAACAACATTTTGTATTCTCTAACCAATCCGGTAACATCTTCATTCAAGAATTTGTGGTCAAAGCTGTCCATTTCGCCAGGGTACACTCTTTGCATCTTTTTCTTTTTGGGGTATAAATGCTGCTTGTGTTTAAAGTTATGTTTTGGTTTTTTAATGGCCATTGGGGAAAAACACATTTTTTGGGCGTGTTCTTGAATATATCATTTGGGGGGTTTTTTTATTATCTTATCAAGGTTTGTTAGTGAATGTACAATTCATAATTAATCACTTGGTATGTAGAAGTGTTTAGATATGTGTATATTCCATCACTACACTGTTTTCCAAATATGTTGCTACAACATCAATATGTCCTTTGTTTCTTCGACTTAGTCTCTGGGCGAAGTCTCGTGAACTTCCGATAAGCCTATTCCTTGCATATTCAACGTATGAATATGAAGTTTGTTCCTTGGTTATACGATTCGTTTGAGGCATACTGTATGTGACTTCTTTCTGACAGAATACGCTATAGTGTTTAACTAAAGCGATTTTAATTAAAACACAGTATTTCTTCGAATATCTCTGAACTTTTTCTGCTCTAACCGTGGGTGAGGTAGAATGCGCCAAGTTTATTGGGATCGATTCAGGACTAAGCCATAAAGAAACGTGACCTCCCGATAGACGGTCTAATCACTTTTAATACATAACTACCAACATTACATGGATCCTGGCCCTGGTGATCTAATGAATGGAAATAGGTCTTATATTTATGATATTACAAAAAATTTTCCTTGCGTTCTGCTCTTGACTGAGAACACTGCATCAATTGGTGACCTGTGACCATATTGAGTCTTCACACATCCCTCTCTAAGAACTATAGCACTACGTTTTTTCACATAATTTTTTTGGTGTTGTCAAAGCACATTTAATTTTTAATGGGCATATCAATGCTTTTAGATTTCAGAAAATATGTAACTTACAATAATCTTTCTGGCAACGCATTCGGTCAGATTCACCCTATGTGCCGTGAGTACCCCCTGTCCCATATAACATGAGTGGGTGAAGGGCTTAGCCAAGGCTATCCAACTCTTCGTATTTTCACAGTGGGAGCATGCATACAGTAATAAATGCACAGCTTCCCTTGGATCTACAGAATTCTTCAGGACATGTTGTGACCCTTATAAAGTATTGTACTAGCGGGTAAACTTTTGTATTAGTGGGCAACCCAAATTGATATGCCATCAACATTCAGCCATTCATTTATTTCAATGGAGCCGTGGCTCTCTAATAAGATAAATCTACTTTGTTTTACCATGCACAGTACTATAGTACAGTACAGCTTTTTCCTGTAGTACAGTCCGCTTATTGCTTTCTTCCATTAACTTGAAATGGTAACCTCCACTGCCCAGGCACTACTCAAAGCACAGACCTGGATGGACATGGTAACAAGATAAGGGTGAAACCATGTTTGCTGAAATCTAAGAATCCACGAGAGGAAATACAGAAAAAATATAAAGGATAGGCCCACATATTAAAAATTTAAAATTTGTGGCAACTTCAGACACAGTATTTGGCCAGTGTAAAGAAATGTTTTTATAATGTTTACATGAAGTCCTTGGTCGGGAAAATATTGTCATTTTTAGAACAAAACCAGGTATGGGAAGGTGAAGGCTCTGTACAGTACAGGCAGCCCTCAGGTTACATAATATAAGGGTTCTGTACTGCGTTTTGTTCTTAAGTCGAGTATGTATGTGAATCAGAACTTTATATTTTACAGAAGAACCAGTTTACAATAAATCTTATTCCTTGCTTTTTGGATAGCCTTACAGTAAATTACGACCCCTGTTTGTAACTAGGGGTTGTCTGTAAGCGGTTTTCGTAGGGGATCGCCTGTATATCTGAACATATGATTGTATTAGTTCCATATGACCCTAAGGTTAATGTACTCATTAAGTCATGTTATGGTCATGTACTCAGTATTTCCATTTTTGTGTATGATTCACTTGTAGACGGACCTATGGCTTTTGTGCAGTCAGTTTTCTTGTTGTCACTGGAAGCTGCTTCTTCCTCAGTGCTTGTGACCATTACGTGATCAGGCTAAGGGATGGAATGACCGTAGGAGATGCTATACAAGTCTATAAACTCTTGGATTGTACATTGGCTACATTTTAATGTGATCTTTGCTGTGAAATTAAAGAGACCTTTGTAATATTTTTGATATCCTCCCTACTATGACCATGATATTTAAGTAGCTTGGGGTGTGGTCTACATTATCTATAATCCTTCTCAGTCCATAATCCATCCCTATGACCTTTGAAAGTTTTAAGATCTTGTTGTTGTACCTTCCGCCCAGATCCTCATTCTAAGGGACTGAAGCAGGATCCCCATTCTAAAGACTGAGCACGCAGAATGTTGGCTGACAGTGCAGTCCATGAATGAGAAAGGAATTACTGACTGGTGTAGAGTTGGTAATAAAGCTGTCCTCTCCAGATCAGACCTTTAAGATTGTAACAATACCCTGTTAAAGAAAAATTGCCACGTTCAACACCTTTTGGCATTTTGAACATGCCTTGTGGAAGAGAAGCCTGTTCAGAGTTGGCATGTACCGACTTTATTTTCTTTTACACATATCCCGTAATAGATTACAAAACTTGTTACTCGAGCTGGTATAAAAATGTCGTAATAATTGAAATCTTGTTCAAAACAGCAAAAAGTCAATCATGTTATGAAACGAATTTCGTGGGCTAGGTTCACATCACAAATATATCTGAGCATACACATTGACATATAGTAGCAGACTGAGATATAGATGTTGACTCCGTCTGACTTCTAACGTCGTATCTGGCGACAAAAGCAGGATAGAAAGATGCGCAACTACGTCTTTCCATCTCTGCGCCCTCCTCCGGATTGACCCCTGCACTCAGTGGAGGCAATAGAGCCTGTGGGGACAGCAGTGTATTTAATCCTTCCTTCCAGGCTCGCTGAAGTACATCGTTCAGCGGTGGCGGGATCCCGATGATGTTTTACTGTCCCATATAGTGACGGGAATCACTGGGGATAGACCCCGTACATCGGGCAAGCAACTAGCGATTCAGGGAAGGAGCAACGTATCCCCTATACAAACACATAGTGGGATACGTCTGAACCCCCTGATGGTCCCTTACAACATATGGCAACAACGGGAATGGAAACCCAGCCTCATTTTAAAGAAAGACTGTATTTTGTACTTGTCACCCAGACACTTGGGTGTTTTTTGCATTTAAGTGCATAAAGATGATAATTCTTTTATCTTTAGTGGTTTTATATGTGTATTTACTCTTTTTCTTTTTGTTTTTTTCTAATGTTTTGACATCCATCCAAATGGAAAAAAAACAGCTTATTTAAAAAAAAAAAAAATAAAACCTGCGTTAATATTAAACCTGAGTTTCTTCTTTACAATTTCTTGTTTTTCAAATAAAGAAAAAAAATAGAAACCACGTTTTTATGCAATTTCCATTGCTAGATCCATGCTGAAACCTTTTGCTTATTCAAAGATTTTTTTTTCCTGTAAGCAAACATTGTCATGTGGTTTGAATGAGTCATTTGTTAAAAGCCATGTAGTAAGTGAGCCTACTCTTTGGTGGGGAATTCCTTGGGAGCAGGTTAGTTTGCCTGTTTGTAAGACCGCAGCATTATCTAGAAGGGTCTTCTAAAATTTTGGGCCATTTACTACTACTTGGTTCCGGCGGTCGCGATCACCGAGGTGCGGTGTCCGAAACGAGGATGAAGTCCGGCTCTATCCTAAGATCTTTCATGTGTCGCTTCCCCGCTGGGTTCCGCCGGAGTTCACCTTCTTCTTCCGTTTTATTTAAGTGCATGTTGTAAGTGGTCCGACGATCAACGCCCCCCCTTTGTTTAGCATGAAAGTCTGCGCCCAGTTGCGCCAAAATCCGATCGTGTCGCCAAAAACCTCCTGTTAAATTCAGTTGTCCTTTTTCTCTTGTTTTGTGTTTTTCTCTGGACTGGGGAGAAATCTTTCTCTGGTATGATCATAGATGAGCTGAAAGGTTTTTCTTTTCCTGCTGCAAATGAATAAAAATTTATAGAATTGGTCATTAATTCAGATTAGTGGGGTCAATCATCCTTAACACCAGATCAACAGTTAATGGTCATGATTCTAAATTCTAGAACACTATATTGCTTCTCTTTATTCCTTTCACTTTCTATGTTATTTTGAAATTTTAATTAACTCAAAAAATCTTCAGAGTGAGCTGGGTCCTTACAACAGATTTTTGTATGATTCGTAGAGTTTTGAGTGCCCCATGTGAAATTGAATATTGACCTAGATATTCTTTTGAGAGGATGGTTTGAAGCTAGAAAAACTTGGCCATTGTGTATTTTCTCTTTGTACTAACTGACCGTCAGAGAAGTTAGCAGCTTGACTACAGATTTACAAGTGTATTCTTTTTTTTCACGCGACTCCATTTTATAAGATGTAATTTCTAAAATATATGTTATAATAAGATAGACCATAAACCCTTTGCACACTTCTAATACTGAATTCTCCATAAGATACTTCACACGCAAACTTATTTTTTGCTAGTACAGGACCACGTATATGTCAGTGTATTTCAGTGGGCTCATCACATGTGACTGTGGTTCTACAAGCCTCTTATGGAACGCCCAACTGCCTGAGCCGCAAAACCTCTCAGGCGAGTCCTTTTCTCCTATTGAATGGAGGTTGTCGCATTAAATTAAACATAACAACTACCTATTTTTCGGAATATAAGGGCACACAAAAAATCCTTTGATTTTCTCCGAAATCAAAGGTGGCCCTTATAGTCCAGTGCGAGTGCGCCTTATATAATGTGAACCATCTTACAGACAACCAGTTGCTTGATGGTGGCACCAGGTCTGCCACCTCTGGTCATTCAGCCTTATAATCGGGTGCGCCTTATAATCAAAGTGCACCGTATAGATGAGCCTAGACATTTTAAGTGTCGTCATTTATTGATGGTGCACCTTAAAGTCCGAAAATACTGTAACATGAAATTTTCTATATTTGGATATTACTAACCCAAACAATGTAAGTATTGTCGTGTACTACATTTGGATTTTTCCATCTTCCAGTACACTACAAAGATTCATAATCCTGGACCATGGTTCTACTAAGTGGCACCATTTTATAAACAACCCTATGGCCTCAAAAGGTAAAACAAAAGTTACGACTTGTGTGGAATGGTGAGGAGTAAAGAATTGAAAACAAAAAAGGGCCCGATCCTGAAGAGGTTAAAGCCTGGGTTTCTGGTTACATTTCAGAATAACTATCACTTTTGAGCATGAAGAAGTAGCCATGGATCTATCTAGCCTCCATATGAACGCAGCTCCAAGCACCATGTCGTCTCTGTTGTCCTGAACGTGTGGAAGAAAACTAATTAGAATGCTCAATGAATAATTCCATTTTTGCAGAATTTATGTCTTCTATAATGGTTTCTATAATTTTGATTTGGTTATTATACTTACTGCAGCCGCATGGTCATAAGCATCAAAGCTAGAGCTGTACATTGACATAGCTGCTCAACACATTATAGAGCTCTCTGATAGCAGGTGTTTACTAAGGAGTACCTAGATACGCCGTAGTAGAGGCAATGATAGGGTTTCTATAGATTTCTGAAGTGACTGCTTGTATATAAAATATCAGCATAGATGAAAGTGTTGAGTTAATGTCTTTTTGGTAAAATTGGAAAGAATCTCACACAGTTGAAGAAATTATCCTATATCCTACATTTCAAACTTTCTCTATGTTGCGTTTTATTGCTATTTCATCTCCATAACACTCACACAAAAGTTTCTTCTCCACAAACGTTTAGCCCATTACCTACAGGCAATATTTCAGAAAACGTGGTCTGTGCAACATGTGACCTTTACTATGACAAACGCAGATCTTGTTGATCCCATAAATGGTCTTGGGGTGGGGTCTCTTAAACCTAATTGTCAACAGGCCTTATTCAATCAGAGGCTTACAGAACGTGTAAGCTTATCCTCCCCTCTTCCAACACTCTTTGGGCAGCCTGGTACTTGTCTTTCAAGATGATTTTAGTAGTGAATGAGGACCAGTTTAGAAGCAGGTACATTATGATTAATGGATGAATAAGCATTTTTGGATACATAGTGTTACATATTTATAGAGTTATTTGGCTGGTCACTATTTATGTATAGTTTATTATAATTGCCTATTTAAAAGAGGTGTTTTTGGTCGGGATCTATTAGTGACCTAGCTTGATTTGCTGATTGACCCTAACTGACAGAGCCAGAAGCTGACATCTAAGTGTAGTGTTGGGTCCATGCATACTAACGTATGGGGGACGTAATGTAACGGTCGCAAATTCCAGCCGCATATACGTCCCCTATTGTTGTGATAGCGGCCCGGGCTCGGTAGAACAGTGAGTCATCTCTATCTTTGGCTGTAAGAAAGGTCATGCAGCTCTATGCAGTGGGCGACATGCTTGCTTCTCTCCACTCCACTCCAGCCCGCCCAACGTGTGTCCGTACAGACTACAAGCCAGGCAGGCACACGTCAGTGTGAATGAGCCCTTTATTCAGTTGATAAGGTGAAACTAAACATCATACCCCTTATAGTTTTACACTGTAGTAAAGAATAATAATTATACAACAATGAAAGGTATAATTCCGAGGGTAACGTTGAGTTTTTTCGCACGTTTCTGATTATTTAAAAGTTGCTGTATGTACTGATGCAGATTCTTCTTTTTTACTGAAGTATTAAAATGTATTAATTGAGGCCGTGCATGCATTTATATATCGGTCTGGAAAATAAAAAAATCTCTCCACATGAATCCACATTAAAACATTGCATGAATCTGCCTTTCTCAAAGATTTGATCCAATTAGGGAAAGAAATGGATCGAAAAGGCATTTATGATAAATTAGATAACCAGGTTGTTTTTCTAGTGCTGGTAATTTGCCATGACTTACATTTCCTGCTCTTATCTGATGTTTTATCAATCATTTGTGATGATTTTTTATCATTGGTTATGTAGAGATTGAACTAACCCCTGTTTACATACTAGTCTTCTAGTTATTTTTGATAATGTATTTTTAAAAATCATGCCTTAACCATGTTTATTCCCCTACACTGAGGTTTATATGTTGAGTCTTAATAATGTTTTTCTTTGACATTTCATTTCAGGTCCAGGAAAACTCCGTATATTGATCAGAATTAACCAGAACACCAAGGAATCATCAAACCTAATTCAAGAACTGACCAAAATTGTTGGAATGGCCCAACCAGCGCATTTGGCCGTGGACATGTCTGGAAAATGTCTACACAACTCTAACTGTATTCACATAATGCCATTGCACTCCACCTCTTCATGTATATAATGTAATTGCAGTTTTTTCAAGTCAGATTTATTCTATATATTAATTTACAGTTAGATTTGTAGCAACAATAAATGACATTTTTGTGCCAAAATGTCTTGGTGATCTTTGGTAAATTTGTGGAAATAACACTCTAGAAAATCACCTTTTTCAACCGATCCTGCAGCTTCAGATATGCCCTGCACAATTAGACATGCGAAGTGAAGAGACTCATCCGACTGCTCCTGCATGTATCCCTTTAGTTCATGCAGGAAAGCCGCACTTGACAGCTATTAACTACTAATTTCCTGCTTGGGACATATTAACCCTTCTCACTAATCGAGACCAGAAAGAATTAGGCGCTGCCTGTCCGCTCCATCATTATAAACGTATGACAAACCTCTCCTCAGCAGTACTAACCTTCTCAGCAGGAAGGGAGAACGTCCGGCTAAATCAAAAATCCATGTAACTTTGTAATGGTCAAAATGGTAACTAAGAACCAGGAATTTTGAGATAGGAAGCAGTAACTTAATAAGAATAATACTGCCTTATATATTACTGAGAAAGAATAAAAAAAAAAAAAAAACGAGGCCTTCGCTCTCCTTGCAGCTCACTGCGCATGCGTCCCTTCCTCAATATAATGTAACTATACAGAGCAAAGGTTCATAAATACGTAGTTAGCTTAGTAGGGATGGACCAGGCGTAGTGAGCTTGTAAAACATATAAAATCCTCATTGATGGATTTTGTTTATGCCCCTGTTTTAGAATACCAAATGTGACCTTCACCGCAAACCTGAAAATATAATAGTAATGATAAAGCACCATGTGCATTTAGGCCTAATTAGTGCTTACACCGATTTGCTGACCAATGTAAGAGGCTTAAAGCTGGAAAAGAAGATGAACACATGCCCATAGTTTCCAAAGTATATGCCTCTATCGTATGGTCAGCAGTTTTGGATCAAACTAGCTGTTGCTGTATTCCCTTTCCAAAAGGTTGAAAGTAATTGTGTAACTGTGCAAATATGTTAGTGTTTAGAGATGGGCGAATTTTTCAAAACTTTGATTCGCCGATTTCATGAATTTTCCACAATTTTCGCCCCGCATCGAATCATGACGAATCACGTTAAAAAAACCATTATTTCCGCTGCAGAGAGCTGTAGCGTGTTTGTAGAAGTTGTGTCATGCTCATATGCATAGATATTGTGGTTTGATCTTCAAACAGTGCTGTGTTAAGTATGACCCGCGCATGACAGCCTCCGCTCTTAGAAATCGCTGCACTCTCATTTCCATCGGGCACTTACATGGCCAACTTGGACCAAATAAGTGAAGCGGGAGCGCAGCCTTAGATTGTAAACATCTGAAAGGACGAGCTGAGGGCCAATAGCCCACTATTACTCAAAGCTGGCCCTCTTTTACACTGACATCAGTGATACCATGATTACGACAGAACCTGTTCTGGTTAAAGGCGGATTACATGTAGAAACCCCCCAAAGAGTGGAAGAGGGTTCGGCAGTCATTTTCTTGACGTCACTGACATTTGCCCTACTTTCATCCGTCAGTGTGGCTTTCATCAGTCAATAATCTATCAGTATTGCTAAATTAAAACAACGGATTGACCACACAGAGATGACCATAAATGGGATATTTGCATGCCCTTTGTGTCTGTATCCACGCCTGCTTTTGGCTATCAATTTCTGAGCTTTTCCAATTCCTTCTTGACAGATGAAATGAAGTGGAAAAACCAAACATAGTGGCAACGTCATAGAGTGGTGAGGGTGAAAACAGCATTATGGAAATCACAGGTATTCTAGGGAGACAGCGTCATTTGGCAGTAAGCATGGTAGGCGAAGGTGGCACCATGCACAAATTATGGAGTGGCAGCCACATCGTAGGCCACAGATTGGCAAATGAGTGTGGGAGGTGCCGGCCCAGGAGGTCATAAAGAGGCACAGTGACAGAGTGTGGAGGTGGTGACTATTCCAGTTTCCCCTGGTAAAGATGGTGAGAGCGATGTAGCAACTGCCCAGATGTGTGGCATCAGGCAGGTGGCAGCAATCAGAATACTGCCACACCGCTGATGGTGATTTTATCCGCCACGCACTCTGCTCCTGTGTTGGCTCCCGTCCTCGCACTGCTGACATCCATTTTCACTGCATTTGGAATTTTTTCCCGCTTCCGAGTACATGGCATGGAATATTTAATACCATCATTATGAAGTGCAATTTGTTATGGAGAAAACAAGCCGTCACACAGCTCTTTACGTGTAAAAATAAAAAAGTTCTAGATTTTTGAAGGTGGGGAGTGAAAAAAGGACATGAAAAAACAGGAAAGGGCCCGGTCCTTAACCAGTTAATTTGAGACCAATCAAATATAACAGTATACAATGACCTGGGGAAGATGACAGTGTGCACAATGCTGTGGAAGGATGAGCTCACTTAATGCTATGCAACACTGAAAAGGAATAATAAGCATTTAGATTTCTCCTTGGAGAGAGCTAAAACCAAAATCCAGTCTATGTTGGACAAATGAAAAAACATGGGCGACAGAAAAATGCATCAGGACTTTGTTCCCCTCTCCAGCAAAAATAGATATTTCAGGTTCAATTGGTAGATTCCTGGAAGAAGAGGCCTTTCTTGCCTTTAGAATGGTGCTTATTACATTGCCATGGAAATTGCAGGACTTTTGGGTAATGGCTTTTATTGTGGGAAGATGTGGCTTATTACGTTATTTTGGGGACATTTTGTTCATTGTTTATAGTGTAATTATAGACAATACATGTATTTGTCAATTATTATATACTTACAGACACAATAGGAGGAATAGTCCACTATTTTTGTGTGGATTGGAGTTGTTACAGACATTTGGTGAAAGTATCCTGTATTTATGTGTCAGTGAGAGAGATTTTATAGTCCATAGCAACATCTCTGTACTTACATCTTCATTTGTGGTTTGATTTGAACTGATCAAATATGTATGGAAACCAGAAAGGCCAACAATTGACCAAACTGAAAAAAAACACACCACAGCTTCCAGGACAGTGAAATAAAAGTCAAGGAAAGAACACATTAGCGGGGTAAACACATTTAAAAGGCGGTGTTTCCGTTTCAGCAAGAAATTGATACTGTTTGAATAATGAAAAGTTATACAAATTTCTGTACTAATTCCTCAAGGTTTTCTACATCTCTGCTCGCTGTTCTTCTATAGAAAGCTTCATTGCTCATTTCCAGTGGAGAGAAATCTGACCATAGTCACACGGGTGCTCGGCTCATTATATCACACAGCTCTGAGTCATGCACCTGTGTGGCCATGGGCAGATTTCTGTCCACAGGAAGAAAACATAGAAGCTTCCTATGGAATCACAGCAAGCAGAGATCTAGAAAACAATGAGGAACTGATACAGTAAGTATATTGGAAAACTATCTTTTTTCATCATACAAATAATAACACTTTAACCTCCACATTCTTTACTCAGGCTCTGCCTGCCCGTTGCCGTCTAAAGTCCCTGACGTCTTCAGACGTTGCTGCAGTTTTCTACTGCTCCCAAGCTAGTCATGGGAGCAGGACCGTGTCTCTGGTTGTCTAAGACACCCGGAGACCCTATGGATAAAGGACATGCAGTTTACTACTGCTTCTCCCTTCTCCACTCCTCACAGCATTGCGATGAAGTAGCATGATGCTTAGAGGAGCAGAACCGGCGCGGCTTCTGGCTCTATAGACTAAAAGGGGTTAATCAGAGCTGCTGGGTCTGATCAGATCCAGTACAGCTCTGATCAACATCAGTAGTCACATGGGCTCGTTTACCCCTGTAACTGGGGCTCTTATAGATGCCCCAGTCACAGGGTAAAACTTGTAAAAGAAAAAAAAATATGTAAAATTAAAAAAAGAAGAAAAAAAAACATTGAAAATGTCCCCCAGGTCTTTTATGACCTCATGCGGGTCATATAAAGTAAAAACACACATTACACAAAAAAAGCATTATCAAATATTTATAAAAATACATTCGAATTTCCCCACATAAAAAAAATCCCCCACTCCACTACGGGAAAACATTGCCACAGTAGTCCCATTTGCCCGAGACTATATATATCTCAAAACGACTGAAACAAAATAGGGAATTCATTAATAATGTTCATTTTGAGTTAATTCAAAAACTAAATTCATGTTTAATAGAGTGGCAAATAATAAAGCTGACCAAAAAAATCCAACAAAAAAAAACAACAGAAATAGTTGGTACGGAAAGTATTCAGATTAAAATTTTTCACTCTTAATGTACTCTCCGCACCCCATCTTGACAGAAAAAACTGAAATATAGCTATTTTTGCTAATTTATTAACCAAAAAATTAGAACCAACTATTCAGACCCTTTGCTCAGTATTGTCTTCTTGGGAATGATGCAACAAGTTTTTCAGCCCTGGATTTGCGGATCCTCTGCCAATCTTCCTTGCAGAATCTCCCCATTTCCCTCAGGTTGGATGGTGAACGCCGGTGGACAGCCATTTTTAAGTCTCTCTAGAGATGCTCAATTGGGTTTAGGTCACAGAATTGTTCTGAAGCCACCACTTTTAGCTATGTGCTTAAGGTCATGGTCTTGTTGGAAGGTACATTTTAGGCCCAGTCTGAGGCCCAGAGCACTCGGGAAGAGGTTTCCAGGATATCCCTGTATTTGGCCACATTCATCTTTCCTTCAATTGCAACTAGTCATCCTGTCCCTGGAGCCGATTTACTCCACAATTAGAATTAACACCAAAAAGTTCAATCTTTGTCTCATCAGACTAGGGGATATTATTTCTCAGTCTGGGAGTCATTCCTGTGTTTTTTTGCAAACTGTATGCAGGCTTTCATATGTCTTATGAAATGCTGCACCTCTCCATCTCTCATCTCAATCTATCGTCCAACCAATGCTCTTCGACCTGCCAGTGATATTAGATTAATCTACTTTAATTTGAACCTCTCCTTCACATCTCCAGGACTTCTCCCGAACTGCTGCACCAATTCTCTGGCAAGACCTTCCCTAGACTAAATCAAAATAATACCCACCTTCCAAAGTTACCGTATATACTCGAGTATAAGCCGACCCGAATATAAGCCAAGGTACCCCCTTTTACCACAAAAAAGGGGGAACTTATTGACTCGAGTATAAGCCAAGGGTGTTTCAGTGTAGCTGCAGCGTTATCAAGGTTTGTTTGCTTCATACTGCATCAAATCAAATGGTAGGTTTCCTTTAGGATGCGCAGCACATACATTGTGCGCTAGGTTAGTGCTGTGGGGCCGCGTGTCTGACAGGGGCTGCCGCACACACATACCATCGGCAGCCCGTCTGAGCTTTGCCTAGTCATAAGTGTGTTTTGGGGGCAGAGACAGCCGGCCATATGAAAACTGACTTGCGTATAAAAAGAGTCAGGATTTTTCAGCTCAAAAATTGGTAAATGTTCCCTATGATCTGTAAAGGGCTACGGAGTATGACGGCGCTATATCCGTCTGCACACTCATAAGCCATAAAGCCCTGACAGGTGGAGAGCTGTAGGGATAGTTGACTTTGTGGTACTTTCTCCCATCTTCCTACTGCATCTCTGTAGCTCAACCAGTGTGATCTTGGGTGTCTTCTTTACCTCTCTCATCAAGGCTTTTCAGTTTGGGGTGCAGAGTGCACATTAATGAGCAAATAAAATAAACTTTTTTGAACTTACCAATTGGCTGCAATTAAAAGGAATAAAAAAGGGGTATGATACCCACCGTAGATTGCAAAAAAATTGTTTCCGGCAGGAACTAGATGCAAAATAAATTATGCAAGAATAAAAGAACATTAAAAGAACATACAACCTTATTTTCAAATAGGTTTTACTGCATATGAGAAATCATGTAAAGGATATCTTGCAGGGCTGTCCTTTAAGGCATTGAGAAATCCTGATTGTTGAGAGCCTAAAATAAACAAATAAGAAATTAAGAGGTGGAAACAGAGGAACTGGACAATTGGATCAAAACCACTTTGATAGTCTGTGAAATGCACCAAACAGAGAGACGATAGAGGAATCTTCCATTAAAATCATGCTTGATAAACCAGGACACTTAATCAGAGATGCAGGTGCCGCGACTTTGGTAATCTTATATTTGTTATCCATGGCCTGTACCAGATCCCCTCCATGTTGTAGCTTCACAGGCTGTTACACTGTGCAGGAGCATGTCTGACCTTCCCCCACTGCTCCTTCAGAACTGCCCCCTCCCTCTGCCTGATGTAATCTCACTGTAGCAGAGGAAGTTTCAGCACATAGTGGGACAGGGGAAATGCTTCACACAATGTAACAGCCTGTGAAGCTGCATCACAGAAGTGCTCTGGTAGAGAACCCCAGGAGCCCTTAAGGACCATTAGCATTAGCAGGTTAATTTTAGAAGGAAGGAGGCCATGGATAACAAATATAAGGTTACCACAGTCACAGTGCCTGGATCTATGAGTAATTGTCCCTGGTTTATCATGCTTGATTGAAAGGGTGTTGGAAATAAGGAAGCCTGTTTCAAAGAATGTGGTCCATGTATTGGAAACATTATCTAGCTTAGCTGAAATTAACAAGATCTGGGCCAAGTTCGTCCAAACAAACGTACCCGTGTGCAACAGCCCCGTAAGAGACCACAAACAGCCATCCGAATATACACACATCATGCACAATTGTCACAAAATTCCAAATGCAGTATACATAAGATTCAATTGGCAATAAGTAAACTATTCAAATTCACACATTTAAAATACATGTAATCCCCAACTTAAAGTGGACCTGTCGCCCATAAAAAGCACTAGGAGCTGCTTACTTAAATAAGCAGCTCCTAGCACTCTCAGATTCAGCAGTGTTACACCGCTAGCTTTATCGAAACCCTCCAATAACGATACCAGACATTGCCGCAAAGTACAATAGGTATGCTGAACCGGCTCAAAGCAGTCCGGCAAATTTAAAAGGGGGCGGGACTAGGAGGTGGTGACTGCCGCATGAAGCTCATCAGTCACCGCGGGCCTATGGAGTGGGAGGGATGGTCCGGGGAAGAGGCAGCTCCTATTGTATTACGCGGTAGTGTCTGCTAGCATTATCGGAGGTTTCTGATAAAGCTAGCAGTGTAACACTGCTCCATCTGAGATAGCACAAAGAGAGCATTAGTGCTTTTTTTATGGGCAACAGGTCCTCTTTAACCCCTTAAGGACGCAGCCATTTTGTAGCTTAAGGCTCAGCCCGATTTTTTGGATTCTGACATGCTTCGCTTTACATGGTTATAACTTTTGAACACTGTTACTTATCAAAACGATTCTAAGATTGTTTTTTCCCCACATGTTGTACTTCATTTTAGTGGTAAATTTTGGCAGATAAGTTTTGCGTTTATTTACCAAAAAAATTTTTTTGAAAAATTTACCATTTTCGAAATTCAAAATCATTGCGTTTTCAGGCAGATAGATTTACCACCTAAATAAGTTGCTGAATAACATTTCCCATTTGTCTACTTTACATTTTCATAATTTCTGAAATGTTTGGATAATTTATTTTGATGTCACGCGGCTTACAAATAGAATATCGCTTTTCCGTATTTTCAGAATTGACTATTTTGGGGATAAATACAGTTTTGAATGAAATTTTACATATTTAGCATCAAAACCCCCTATATAACCAACCCATTTTCAAATCTGCACCCCTCAAGCTATCAGAAACAGTTTTTACGAAGATTGTTAACCCCTTGAGATCTTCATACTAATTGAATCAAAATGGAGGTGAAATTTAGAATGGTCATATTGTTCCCTTATACGTTCATTTAGCCCTAAAATTTACACATTTCCAAAATATAAAAAGAGAAAACCCACCATACAATTTGTTCTGCAATTTCTCCTGAGTACAAAGACCCCCCACATGTGGCTGTGACTTGTTTTATGGGCGCACAGCGAGGTGCAGAAGGGAAGGAGGGCAAAAATCATAATTTTTGGAGGGTTTATAACAGTTTTTTTTTACGGCGTTTATCGTGGGGGTTCAGTGATGATTTAATTTTATTACGGGTTGTTACGGACGCGGTTGATACTATTATATGTGGGGTTTGTGTTATGATTTCGACTTTTTTTTTTTAGTATATGTTCTTTATATGTTTTGGGGTTTGGGGCATTTTAGTGATTTATGACTTTTTTTATTGAATAACTTTTTTTTTTTACTTTTTCACTTTTATACCATGGGAATGAACAAGCAATCATCTGATTGCTGGTTATGATATATTCTGCAATACTGATGTATTGCAGAATATTATCAGTGCGTATACACTGCATAGGCTGGCACGGTGCCAGTAAGATGAGTCACAGACGCCATCTTAACGGGCAATTCTTGCAAGTAAATCTGGGGTCCAGATCGGACCCAGAGTGTGTATAGCAACGATCGGCGCCCCCCGAAAACGGTCGGGGGGGCGAATCATGGGGGGGAAAGACCCCCCAGATGCATGTTAGATGCCGCGGTCGCGCTGACCGTGGCATTTAACAGGTTAAGCACCCGCGATCGGAGACAACTCCGATCGTGGGTGTTACACTGGGGTGCCGGCTATCAGTCACAGCCGGCACCCAGTCTTTCCTGATGCTGGTTCGGCTCAGATCTTGAGCCAAACCGGCATCAGCTCAGCGTCCGATATATCGGACGCTGAGCGCTAAGTCACTGAGCTCAGCGTTCGATATATCGGACGCTGAGCGTTAAGAGGTTAAGGACACCTGACGTACAGGCTCTTCAAAGTTACAGACAGACCTCTCGGCCTACTGTAACCTCTGGATGCTAGTAATTTACTATACTTTAAGTGCAGACATCTATGATAACACAGTTGATCATTGCAGCCTTAGATTAAAGAGGACTTGTCAGATCATTAAAATACTTTAGCTGCTCATACTAAAGTAAGCAGCTCTCTAGCCCTCCCCCATTTATGTCATTGTTAAATCTGTAGCTTTAGACTGATAAGCTAGGAAACAATCCACTACGTAGCAGTCTGATAGTTGGACCTAGTTTACAGCAGTCTGGATTATTAATGAGGGGGGCGGTGACAGCCAGGCTCAATGCTGCAGCATATGGTGTGGAAGTGGCTCAGACCGCCTCTTCATGAACACACCGGACCACTAGAAGCTAGGTGCGGCGATCAGACTGCTAAGTACTGGATTGTTCCCTAGCTTATCGGCATGTTCTGATAAAGCTAGATTTAACAATGCAATAACTGGAGGAGGGCTAGGGAGCTGCTTACTTTGGAATAACAGCAAGGATTAACAAAACTCAGAGACCCTGTCATATCATTACAACACAAATTTTGGAAAATCCTATAGTCACAGGGGAAAAAAATCTTTCTGGAATAAAGACTTACAAAATGTTATCACCGTTTGCTGCAAAGTTGAATGGAGGTGGTTGTGTGTATTAATTAAAAAGTTACTTTTGTATACATTGTAGATTGATTGCTGAAAAAATATGATATTGCCAGAACAGGAGCTTTTTACTTTACTGTCAGTTACACATTTTTAAAAACATTTGTGGGTTGCAAACAGGGGCTGACTGGCCATACAATCTGCCGGGAAAGTTCCCGGTGGGCCGGTCCCCTCTGGGGCCGAATCACCCACATCGGGCCGGCAGCATGGAAGGGGGAGAAGAGCCCTGCCCCCTGTGCAGAGCCCTCGCTCATTGGTGGTAGAGCAGCAGGGGTGAGGTCTGTGTTCTTGCTGCTGCTCTCCCCCATAGACCAAACAAATACTGCAGTAACTTTGAGGGGGCATCCAGCAGCTCTGTGAGGGAGAAGCTGCTCTGCTTTGTGAGAGCAAAGCACAAATACCTTAGTCCTGGCCAGTCGGGATTTGGCTTAGGGGAGGGGAACACAAAAGCAGCAGGAGCAGAAGATCCGAGCACAGTGTGCAGCTGCTAAATAGTTCCTGTCTGTGAGTGCCATAATAAAGCAGAGAAAGTCTGGGCTGCTGCCTTTAAGAGGTACATATCTAGCTATTGTAACTCTGTCTACTTGTATAACTTCTATCTTCTTTCTTCCTAGCTTTCTATTTATCTATAATCTATCTTTCCTATATCTTTCTCTCTATCTTTCAATCTTAATCAAAAAGCTTGCAGCACTCCAGAGATGGACTGTAAAAATATTGGGGCACATTTACTTACCTGTGCCTTGGAGTTCACAAAAAGTGCTAAAACCATGTTAAAACGGTCCAAAAACACGTTGTGTGGCATCACCCTTAGGGTGATGCCACACATGGAGTTTTGAACCTGTTTTTGGTCCGTTTTTAAATCAGTCCATCCAAAAACACATGTGTTTTTTGAAAACGCATCCGTTTTTGACCAGTTTTCCCTAGGGGAATCAGCCTATTTGGCCCTAAGGGACGCGGGCCCCCACAATTTTTCAAATCTGCCGTGTCACTATAAGTGGTATAGCTTTGGAACGCTATGAGATATCCAGGGGCATTTTGAGATTGTTTTTCGTGACACATTGTACTTCAAATTAGTTAAAAATTTGATAAATCTTTGCGGTTAGTTATGAAAAAAAAAAAAAATTTGGCAAAAAAGTTAGAAAAATCTTTATTGCAACGTCTAAATTCTCTACTTTTGATTGCAGATAGTCATAGCACCCAAATAAATTAATAACTACATTTCCCAATGTCTCTTTATGTTGGCATGGTTTTTTAAGATTCACATATTTTACTGAATGTCTGAGGCTCCGAATTGGTGCCATTTTTTCACATTTTTGTACAAAGAATCGCACAAAAAACCCGTACTTAGATGGACCTGCTCCTCAACTTTCTAATTGACATTGAGAGGCCGAAATAATAGCGAGGAGACTCATAAAACTGACACCAATTGCATCCGTGGAAACTACACCCCTCAACGTATTGAAAAACTACTTTTAAGAGTTTGTTTAACCCTTTACGTGTTTTATAGGGGTTTTTAAAACAAAATGAAGGTGAAGTTTTGGCAGTTTGAAATTGTAATCTTTTTTCACAATTACACTCATTTGGGTGGAAAATTTTAAACATTGAAATGATTAATGAAAAAGGCTCCACAAGTTTGATACCCAATTTTCTCCCGAGTACACGGATTACCCCATATGTGGGTGGTAACCTGCTGTATGGGGGCACGGCCACGGGGCATAGAAGGGAAGGGGCGCCATCCAGATACAGATTGCTTTATGTCACATTGTACAGGCTATAATTTTTTTGTGGACCTATAGGGGATTATTCTTTGCCACATGAGGAGGCCACTTTCTAATTACATAATTTTGGAGCCTCTATAGCTAATTGTGAGATTTAAATTAACTCTTTGTTGGTGGAGGAAATGAAAATTCATCAATTTTTAGGAAAAAAATTTTATGGTTTTGTGTTTGGCCGTTAACCATACCATAAAATAGTATTTATTTTTTTCTATGGGGTCGCCAGATTTATGTGAAAATACTTCATTTATATATATTTTAATTTTTGACATTTTTACTGAATAAAAAGTAATTTGCAAAATGGTTGTTAATTTTTTAGCTCACGTTCGTTCATATGTATAACTTTTTATTTTTAACTACAAATCGTTTTAAGGGCTTATTTTATGCGAGAATGATGCTCTTTTTCGTGGTCTTATTTTAGATTTGCTGTTTAACTTTTGAAAATCAACTTTTTAGAGCATTTTTAAAGGGCATTAATAAAAAAATCTCTTTTCAGAGAGAGTTTTTTAGGGTGTTTTGACGGGGTTCACTTGCGGAATCTAATATCGATTCTGTTTTATTATACAGATTTTTACGACCGCGGCGTTTGTAAGGGCGCTTAACACCAGCGAATCGGAGCCGGCTCCGATCGCGCGGTGTTAGCGCAGGCTGTCAGCTGTACTAGACAGCACAGCCGACTGCCTTCTGGACCGTCTCGTTGGTGTGAGCCGGTTGCCGATGCCAGAAGCAGGACGTTTATAGAACGTTCCCCGTGCGATAGCAGCTAGACCGGGACGTATATAACGTCTGCTGTGCGGTGCGCCTAGGGGACTACACTGCAGGCTGACTGGTAGCACTTATACTACACTGCAGACTGACTGGTAGCACATATACTACACTGCTGACTGACTGGTAGCACTTATACTACACTGCAGACTGACTGGTAGCACATATACTACACTGCTGACTGACTGGTAGCACTTATACTACACTGCAGGCTGACTGGTAGCACTTACACTACACTGCAGGCTGACTGGTAGCACTTATACTACACTGCAGGCTGACTGGTAGCACTTATACTACACTGCAGACTGACTGGTAGCCAGGGGTGGACTGGCCATACAATCTGCCGGAAAAGTTCCCGGGGGGCCGATCCCCTCTGGGGCCGAATCACCCACATCGGGCGGCAGCATGGAAGGGGGAGAGCCCTCGCTCATTGGTGGTAGAGCAGCAGCAGAGGTCTGTGTTCTTGCTGCTGCTCTCCCCCATAGACCAAACAAATACTGCAGTAACTTTGAGGGGGCATCCAGCAGCTCTGTGAGGGAGAAGCTGCTCTGCTTTGTGAGAGCAAAGCACAAATACCTTAGTCCTGGCCAGTCGGGATTTGGCTGAGGGGAGGGGAACACAAAAGCAGCAGGAACAGAAGATCCGAGCACAGTGTGCAGCTGCTGAATAGTTCCTGCCTGTGAGTGCCATAATAAAGCAGAGAAAGTCTGGGCTGCTGCCTTTAACAGGTACATATCTAGCTATTGTAACTCTATCTACTTGTATAACTTCTATCTTCTTTCTTCCTAGCTTTCTATTTATCTATAATCTATCTTTACTATAACTTTCTCTCTATCTTTCAATCTTAACCAAAAAGCTTGCAGCACTCCAGAGATGGACTGTAAAAATATTGGGGCACATTTACTTACCTGTGCCTTGGAGTTCACAAAAAGTGCTAAAACCATGTTAAAACGGTCCAAAAACGCGTTGTGTGGCATCACCCTTAGGGTGATGCCACACATGGAGTTTTGAACCTGTTTTTAGTCCGTTTTTAAATCAGTCCATCCAAAAACGCATGTGTTTTTTGAAAACGCATCCCTTTTTGACCAGTTTTAATAAAGATAATTGGTAAAACCTGTCAAAAACGCTTGCTTATTTAGAACATCATAATAATCACCTCAGATGCTGAAGAACCTCATTATACACATCTCAGCTGCTGTAGATAATCAAATCACACATCTCAGCTGCTGCAGAACCTCATAATACTCACCTAAGCTGCTTTAGAACCTCATAATACACATCTCAGCTGCTGCAGAACCTCATAATATACACCTCAGCTGCTGTAGATCATCATATAACACACCTCAGCTGCTGCAGACCTCGTTAATACTGACTCATGCTCTTGAGAACCTCAAATACTCACCTCAGCTACTGCAGAACCTGATAATACACACAGCAGCTGCTGTAGATCATCAAATAAGACACCTCAGCTGCTGCAGAATATATTATTTATATCAAAGGAATGTTAGAATTTCTTTTTTGCATAAGCAAACCTTCTACAAACATGGCTGGGTTCGTATTTAAACCCGCCCCCTTTGTTGACTCCACCTTCTAAGAATTGGACCAACCCACAACATGGGGCCACTTTTAAAACTTTTTCCAGGGCCATATTAATTTCCCAGTCCGCCCCTGGTTGCAACCAAATATGGGATGGATTTTTGTTTTAGCTTTTCTGGGCATGTAAATTCTTGTTGCTGTTCTATGTTGGGATAGAATAATATATATATATATTATATATATTATATATTATATATATTATATATATACACCATACACACCACACAACACACTCACCGGCCACTTTATAGGTACACCTGTCCAAACTGCTCGTTAACACTTAATTTCTAATCAGCCAATCACATGGCGGCAACTCAGCGCATTTGGCATGTAGACATGGTCAAGACAATCTCCTGCAGTTCAAACGAGCATCAGTATGGGGATTTTAGTGCCTTGAACGTTGTGGCCTGGTTGTGGTGCCAGAAGGGTGTCGAGTATTTTGGGAAATGTGGCACTACGGGATTTCACGCACCACCATCTCTAGGGTGGACAGAGATGTGTGTGCGAAAAAGAAAAACATCAAGTGAGCGACAGTTCTGTGGGCGGAAATGCCTTGTTGATGCCAGAGGTCAGAGGAGAATGGTCAGACTGGTCAGGCAACAGTGACTCAAATCGCCACCCGTTACAACCATGTAGCTCGAAGAAGCATCTCTGAATGCACCTACGTCGAACTTTGAGGCAGAGTGGGCTACAGCAGCAGAAGACCACAACCGTGTGCCATCCTTCAGCTAAGAACAGGGAAACTGAGGCTACAATTTGCACAAGCTCATCGAAAATTGCATGAATTGGACAGTAGAAATTGAAAAACGTTGCCTGGTCTGATGAGTCTGATTTCTGCTGCGACATTCGGATGGTAGGGGTCAGAAATTTGGCGTCAACAACATGAAAGCATGGATCCATCCTGCCTGTATCAACGGTTCAGGCTGGTGGTGGTGGTGTCATGGTGTGGGGAAAATTTTCTTGGCACTCTTTGGGCCCCTTGGTACCAATTGAGCATCGTTGCAACGCCACAGCCTACCTGAGTATTGTGGCTGACCATGTCCATCCGGTGGCTACTTCAGCAGGATATGCGCCATGTCATAAAGCTGGATCTCTCAGACTGGTTTCTTGACATGACAATGAGTTCACTGTACTCAAAGGCCTCCACATGTGACCAGATCTCAATCCAATAGAGCATATTTGGGATGTGGTGGAACAGGAGATTCGCATCATGGATGTGCAGCCGACAATATGCGGCAACTGTGTGATGCCATCATGTCAATATGGACCAAATCTCTGAGGAATGCTTCCGGCACCTTGTTGAATCTATGCCACGAAGAATTGAGGCAGTTCTGAAGGCAAAAGGGGGTCCAACCCATTACTTGCATGGTGTACCTAATAAAGTACCTCCATTACTTTTACGCTTGCAATTATTCTGGGGAGTAATTGCGCCTCATCATGCGTCTATGACACTTGGTGAGCATCTTTGGGATGTGGTGGAACAGGAGATTCGCATCATGGATGTGCAGCCGACAAATCTGCGGCAACTGTGTGATGCCATCATGTCAATATGGACCAAAATCTCTGAGGAATGCTTCCGGCACCTTGTTGAATCTATGCCACGAAGAATTGAGGCAGTTCTGAAGGCAAAAGGGGGTCCAACCCATTACTTGCATGGTGTACCTAATAAAGTACCTCCATTACTTTTACGCTTGGCAATTATTCTGGGGAGTAATTGCGCCTCATCATGCGTCTATGACACTTGGTGAGGCGTTAATGCGATCTCTGATGGGGGACATTTACTTAAAGTGTCGGTGTCTGCATTGGCTTTGTTCCCGACCTGCTCTCGGAAAGAAGATACACATTTAATATTGTGGAGCTGTGCAGAGACCTTTCTGGCGCCGAGACCATTTTCTGTCCCTGGGACCAAAATCTGTCCCGAGCACCAGAAATGTGTCCAACAGTCCCTGCTAGACCAGTTTTCTTTTGGTCTACTTTCCGCCAGTTTACAGCGCCCAAAAAGGGCTGCGACACATATTAATTGTGTCTGAGTTTCCACTCCGCCAAAGCCACGCCCCTTTTCGGAGAAGAGTCGGAGCAGACGGAAAAAGTCATTTTTTCTGTCCCCGACAGCTAATAAATAGGTAGGAGAGCAGAAGATGCGGTGAAAGCGCCACAAAACTGGCGGAAACACCATAGTAAATGTCCCCCTATGTGTGGAGAAAACCAGGCACTGTTCATCACCTGCTAAATACAATACCAACAGTGACAAATGGTGGTGGCAGCATCA
This sequence comes from Engystomops pustulosus, assembly GCA_019512145.1. NCBI lineage: Eukaryota > Metazoa > Chordata > Amphibia > Anura > Leptodactylidae > Engystomops > Engystomops pustulosus. Next base: position 165,638,288 of record CM033643.1, on the reverse strand, counting down.
TGCAATGGGGAGTTATGTCAGCTACAGGGGACAGGAAGACAGGTTGCAATTGAAGGAAAGATGAAAGTACAAAGATATCCTAGATGAAAACCGCTTCCAGAGTGCTCTTTACCTCAGACTGGGCCGGAGGTTTACCTTCCAACAAGACAATGACCCTAAGCACATAGCTAAAACACCAAAGAAGCTGCTTCAGAACAATTCTGTGACCATCCTTGACTGGCCCAGCCAGAGCCCCGACCTAAACCCAATTGAGCATCTCTGGAGAAACTTAAAAACGGCTGTCCACCAAACATCCCCATCCAAAGGATGCTTCTACTCAATACTAGGCGAAGGGTCTGAATACTTCTGACCTTGTGATATTTAAGTTATTCTTGTTTAATTAGCCAAAATATCTACATTTCTGTTTTTCTCTGTCAAGATGAGGTGCAGAGTGTACATTAATGAGCAAAAAAAGAATTGCAATGAAACAAAGAGTGAAAAATTTAAAGAGGTTTGAATACTTTCCGAATCCCCTGAATACACAACTTCCTGTTTCTGACTCCTACAGTCTATCTTAATGGCGTCACCCTGTGCATCTTTCTCTCACAGTCAGTATCAGTGACTGACACAGAAAGAGGGGAGTAAGCAGCAAAACAACTCTATAAAAGTAGCTTATTCCTGATTGACAGAAAACCTGTAACAGCACTACAATAGTAGATTCACCCGAAGGGTTCCTACCCCTGTTAGACCATTAGGAAATCCAGGCCCACTTTAAATGAATTATACGAAAAGTTTATTGTTATGTGGCAAAATAAAATCTCCGTGCAACGTTTCGGCAATATCTCTGCTACACAAGAAGGAGAGGGGATAGTGTATGTCAGAGTATTTGGTTTCAGTGCTCTGCAATGTGCACGTCTGTGCTAGTTGACTCGTGCTTAGACAAGTTAAAGATCCACAGAGTGTTTGCACTAAAGTAAGTAGCAGGAATTCTGAATCACTTGATGAACATTCATGGATTACATTATTATCAAGGCAGTAAAAACACATGGGCAACTTATGTAAAAGAGTGGCCAGCCTCTTTAAGGAAGGTATACATTATTTTAGGCTGCAATAATGGTGAGGACAATTTCCTACGATTTATAAACCTTTTCAAAACAACTTCTTTGGAAGCAGACTACTTGGCAGTCTAACCTAATGGGGTTGACGGGCAGAAAACAATTTAAGACATAAAAGCACTAATAAATCCCTTTCAGTTTCAGTTCTTCCGGAGTTCCCACTGGTCTTTACTTCTATGTACAGTGGGACTGGCAACCTAGTGCTGCAGTTAGTGATTGACAGAAAGCGCATTTCTTCGGTGTTTAGATAGGACCATGAACATAACTACAATATAAACACCATGATATAAACCAGTCAGGAGACCAATGAAGCCGAACCTGTCTCCATTAGATCATGCACTCAAATTGTAGACCATTTTTATAAATTAGCATAAAAATATATGCAGTTTAGTAACAGGAAGCATGAATTTAGTAAAAGAAATCGAATTGCCAAAACCAGATGAAATAAAATATGTTTTTAAAAAACTGTTTATTAGTCTGCATATTATTTTTAGTATTTAAAGTTTTTCTTTGAATTGAAATTTTTAACATAGCGTTTTTAGATCTAATAGAAAGGAAATCTACCATCAAAATCAAGCATGATAAACAAGGGGAACTTACTTATAGATCCAGGCACCATGGCTGTGGCATGGTCACGTTATCCAGCCACGTTATCTGGATCTATGAATAAGTGTCCCTGGTTTATCCATGCTTGATGGTAGACATCCTTTAAATGATAAAGCATTAAGTAAACTGGGGAAAAATAATACACAAGTCATTTATGTAGGGTGTTGACTACATTCAAATGAATTAAAAATTCATTAGTCCTTGGAAAAGTAGGTCAGTCGGCTCCAGTCTACTGATAAATATGCTAGAGACAATTCTCATTAACCTTTAAAATTTAATAAGAATCTTGTTTCTTGCTAGTCATGGAATGAATCCTATAAGGCTGCCCCTGTTACACAAAAGGTACAATATACCATGCAAGCTTCTACATGCATGTAAATAAAAACCACTAACAAATTGAGATGAAAAGTAAATAAAACTAAAATATGGCATCCACTTATACTTACGAAGTATAACGTGCGTGATAACAAATGCAAATATAAAGACCGTCAGAAATGACAGCGATAAAATGAACATGTAAAAAAATCTGTAGTTTCTTTTCCCAACGCAGTTCCCCACCCAGGGACAATGGTGATCAAAGCGCTCTGAAATGAGAGGCAAAACAAAAAGATATATATGGCATTGAATTAATCAAAATGTATAGAACTGTAAAAACAACATGAATGAATGCTTATGTGATCGTGGTCATTTTATGCAGAATAGGGCATTACAGAAACTTCTACATCACTAGTTTATAAGAGGACATAAGGGCTACATTTACAGTGTATGCATATGTGGGGAATCCTAACCAATGTATTCTAATGGGGGGGGGGGGGGATCTGCACAGCCTTTAGTCACACCAACATTAGTGGTGTCTGTTACCCTTTTTGCATTATAGAAGAGAATAAAGGACACCTAAAACAGATGATAAAAGAATGGCCTTCGATGAAACATCAGTTACCATTAACTTTTATGTTCTGCTTCCGTTATGTACAAAAGATAAATGAGTTTTGCAGTTATTTATAACAGAAAACAGCAAAGGACACCAGTAAAGGTTATATGAACTGGGCCTCAGTGATGCAACAAGAAGCTTTTGCAAAATTACAGATACTTGCTGCTCCTCGCCCCACTCCTGATGTCAGCATCTGTTATGCACAACTGGTGTAAGAACCCAGCATAGAAAGTCCTGATTCTTCTCGATCAGTATCTACTGCCCTGGAGGGCACTGCACTGCTGTGATTACTGGGGTGGTATTTTGTGATTTACTGATATTACTATATTTGATAGTTGAACATTATGTTAATGCAGTTGCCACAGACTAAATAATCTTACATACAACAAAATCAACAAACATACAGTATATTGTATAACTGTCATCATGAAATGAACAAATGAGACACTTGCCAAAGACCTTACTCATCTCCAAATGCTGTGCCGTACCACACAAGATACATTGCATTATGGTAACGTCAGCCAGGGTTTTTCATGCCAACATAAGGGAAGGTATGGTACATACAAAAAGAAATAATGCCTGTGGATGCTAGCCACTTTTGGCCTTTATACTTACCAACACAGTTGTCACATAAACTGCAGTGTGAGGCACGAGGTGGGCGGAAGATTTTACAGGTAAAACAATATTTCAGTTTTACGGTTTGTCCATTTATAACAACTTCTTTCGTCCTGGGAGGAGGTCGATATCCACCTGATGTTGACCCATTTGCAACATCTATAAAAACAGGAGATAAAAACATGTCAGCTGTAAAAAGAGAAGATCCCAGAAAGTATACTCACACAAATATGTACATTTTTTGAAATTTACTTTTAAAGATTTTAAATAATGCCACTTTGTACCGATTTGATTGTTACTAAAGACTTGTCAGTTTTCCATTTTGAGCAAAGCACACATTGTGCCGAGTTTTTTTATTACACATTCCAAGGCCATATCTTTTATTTTCCTATTTACAGAGCCATATGACGGTGCAGTAGATTTGAGAAAAAAAAAACTATACTGTCTTTCCCAATGAGACACCAAAAATAGATGCATGGGTGGAGGTATTGCTGCTCAGAGCAAACAAGTCAGCAGCCATGTGCAGCAAATGTTTACGTGCCACAGCCAGCCTCAACAAATCACTGGTATTAATGACAGGCGTCTGCTGTATAATACAGCAGACATCTGCCATGCATGCAGAGGGTTAGGCCTTTGAGCACTCTTCACACACCTTTCACAGCATAAACGCGTATATATATGAGTGGTTCATACTATCCAAGTATTTAAGAACACTTCATCCCTCTCTCTGCTTTACTCTGCTATGTTTAAAATGTCTTTATTTATATTAAATTAGAAGGCTTATTTTAGTTGCAATTTTTTCTGTTTCAAGAAAATGGAGGTGAAATTAGAGGAAAAAAATGTAATTTATTAGGGCTCTAAATTTCACAAATTCCAAGAATAAAATGCTCCAGGAAAAAGTAATTAGTCTCAATAGAAGATTTGGCTGGAAGATATATATCTACAGAAATGCAAAGGTGGAAGAAGAGTGCTCACTACTATGAAAAGCCACCAAGGAGCACAGTGGGGAGTTTCTCACAAATATGCCAGTTACCTTGTGGCTGGTATGCAGGCTCCCCAGATTATGGGAATACCCCTCTTGTGGCCAGGGTGTACTGCTTGTGCACACAGCAGGGTTGGAATGCGCTTTATGCATGTGCTGTACACCGTGCATCAAGACATTTTAAAAACAATAGAAAAATGAAAATTTCCAGGCATATATGGCAGATGCTAAACCACAACCTTCTATATGAGTACCTGGTGATACCTCAGCAATTTGAAAACTGAGCATATTGAAGGTTCAAGACAGTAGGAAAACCCAGTTAAAGAGCTCACCACACAGGACAGATGGGTCTGAACAGGAGCTCTACTACACACATCCCTAACACTGAAGTGGCATTCAGTTTAGTGGTGTGAGGTTATAGCAGGGGGCAGCAACCACAGCTAGTGCATAAATAGTAATAATATTTATATAAACAGGCCAGGTTATGTACAAGATAGGTTCCGTAGGTTTGTTCTTAAGTTGAATTTGTATGAAAGTCGGAACTGTATAGTTTATTATTGTAGCCCCGGCCAGAATTTTTTTGGTCTCTGTGAGAGCTGAGCGTACTCAGAGTAGCTGAGAAGTGAATGAGTAGCACAGACAAACCACATGTTTTAAATGCGTCCAAAACAAACCTGGCAAGGTAAGTTTAAATTTATTAAAATTTATATTGTAAAGTAAATGCTCAGAAAAGGTAGAAAGACATCTTTCTAATCCAGCTGTAATGGGCTTCTGCATTTCACGGTCTTTAATGAAAATGTGGTCCCTGGTGACAGGTTCCTTTTAAAGCAATGAATCATTCATGAGAACTCTTATGAGTCCCTTATAGAGCGTGCATAGGGACTTTCAACTTCTCCATAAGTATTGAATATCTCTTTGTAATACTAATCTTGAATTACCAATTTGTCGTTCCAAATCTGCTGCTTCATCTGGAGTGGCACGTGGAAGAACACCTGGATCACTAAAACTTGTCCTCAGCAACGTCCCCATCACAAAAAAGACAAGGATTCCACCTATTACAGGAATTGCAGGAGTAATCTTCACTGCTAAATAAGGACAACTGCAAAGAAAGAAACAGCCAGGAAGATTAATTTTGTCAATTTCTTAAAAGGGTTGTCCAGGATAAATGATCTTCATGGCAAGGGCTGCTGCAACAAAACAAGTGAACCTATACTTATCTGTGTCCTTATCACTGGTCCACGGTCCCGAGTGACAAGATGCTCTAGTCGGAAACTGAGGTGAGAGGTAGGTAGAAGTTTGTTTTGTTACAGCAGCGCCTGCCCCAATTACAAAGACCATCCATCCCAACTTTAATGTTGTAAACTTGACATAAGAGAAGGGCATTGAAATGTCAGACACATCTTAAACAATGATATTATGATTAGCTCAGTAGACATGAATACTGGCTTCTAGTTTGATGCCATCGTTCTTAAACAGGAGCCAGGGCAGCCTTATTTTCTTGGACCATGTGAAATGCAAACTGACGGTGTAGGTATACTGGATATGCACCCAAGTATTTTGGGGAATTGACTGTATACTTCACATCAAGCAGCCTCTCAGAATGAATTGTACCATTACTGTAATGCAGTTTCTTATAGTAAGGACACTTGCTAAAGTATGATGAATCCACCATGACACTAATCAGTCCAAGACTCGCAAGTCTATCGCAGTCTATTTGTGCCGTACTTGGACAATACCATTGTCGTATGAAAATAAAAATAGCTGCCAGATTTGCTATAAATGTTCCCATGACCAAGGCATGCCAGGAATGCTCATCGTCCAAGCAACAAACAAGAAATATCTCAATTTAGTTGAGGAATGGTGATCTCATAGTCCCAATGAGACTTGTCTAGACACAAATAAGGTAAAGTCTTAACTCTCTATAGCTGCACCTCAACATCAGCATCATCATAACATAGCCTAAACACATGGTGTTTTTTAGGATGTTTTCAGAACAGTAATCAGAATCTCTATTACCTAGTGAATACAGAGGAGGAGGATTATCTATTCCATATGGAACTCACCAAGAAATCCCCAAGGATTCTGAGGGTCCCTACAAATTGATCAGACACTCCATAAATAGGATGAAAGGGTCTTTAGTGGCATAATCCCTTTAACATTTTATTGAACTTATAGGGACCTGGACCTGTAACACATTGATCAAACACAGAGGAAGGGCCTGGAAGTCCTAGAAAATTACTTGTGTGATACATTCTATATTGGAGACTTAGGGGAAAAGGCTCATATCTCAGGATTCATCTAAGCACACTGCCCTTTTATCTCACAGTTACTTTCCTTTGCTTATTAATAATTCTCCATTATACATTTCACTTTGAAGATTTCAGAAACTCATCACCTTGTCATAAGAAAGCAGAATTTTACAGCCTGTGGGTCTGGTCAGAAGCTGAAGATTTGCTATCGAAATTCATCACTGTCTTGTCAGTGATAAGTAAATTGTTGTAGTTACCAATCAAGCCTGACAGACAGGGATAGGGGCTGGGAAAAGCCTCACGCGTATCGCCACTAACAGTGGCTTCCCCTGAGTTACTTATTTATCATGCTTCTTACATGGGCTACTTTGCCATGATGTTGCAGCACATTTTTTTGTCATCTTTTGCTACTTTTTATATTGGTGCAGCTAGACAGGCATAGGGTTTGGGGCTGGGTAGGGAGGTGGTGTCTTGGAGGGCATTATTATGTGCCCTACCCTCCCTGGGTTCTTGTATACAGGATTTTGTTCCTTTATAAAATGTTTTTATTGGCTCTTTGTTTGGTGATAACTGATTTGTTTAATTAATAAAGATCATATAGTTTGGTATAGCACATGTTTTGTCTGTATTTGTACTTAATTCGCTTTTTCATGTGCCCAGACCTTACATTTTTGTATGTGTAGTTCCTCCTTCATGATTTTATCTACAATGAAGCCTCCTGTTGCAAGCAAAGAAAATTCTAAAACTTTTCATTACAAAAATAATATCAACAAGTTGCTGGAAAGTGCTTAAAGTGGACAATCCCTTTAATATGTGTGACTCAATTTGTTTTAATGACTCACATCTGGCGAGTTGCATACAAGTTTACAAACTGATTTATGTAACATTGCATCCATGGAAAGGAACCATTTAGGGATGAAAGCAATGCTTTTGAATCATAGTTTTTAATGAAGTCCTTATTTTGAGTGGGTTAGTATGCTTGACAGGTTCTCCTTTAATAAACAGAAGGATCCATGACGTGTAATTAGACTAAATCTCTATTTATTCCACCTTATAGACTCTGCTGGCAATAATTATCTATATCAGATAACAGGGACTGTTCTGCATCCAATTGTGAAAGATGAGATCCAATGTCCTAAAAGCTGCATCAAAAGAAAATCCCTCACCTCCACTTAACCAAAACCAGAAGTCGTCACTTGTCAGACAGAAAAATGTCTGTTTCGTGATACATACATTACCTTCTGGTTAAAAAACACACATTGCTATGAACTTCAAAGAGTCTGTACAGAAGGAGGAGGGTTGTATTTACCGTATAAGGCTACATTCACACGATGTATGCCCGCCGTACCGTAGTACGGCGGGCATACATCGGTGCTGCGGAGAGGAGCAGGGGATGAGCGCTGCTCACCCCCGCCCCTCTCCATAGGGAGATACAGCGCACGGCGCCGTAATACGGGAAAAGATAGGACATGTCCCATCTTTTCCCGTGCTACGGAGCGGTACGGTGCCGCACGTGTGCTGCACCGTACCACTCCCGTACAGGGCCGTGAGCCCATAGGAGTTTATGGGGGACGTATATCGGCCATATATACGTCGGCCGTATATATGCCTCCCATACGTTCGTGTGAATGTAGCCTAAACTTGAGTATAAGCAGTTTTTCAACAAAAAAAAATAAATAAAAATGTGCTCAAAAACCCTTATTCTGCTTATACTCAAATCTATGAGTATACGCATGGTCCGGTTGTGCACACCATGATGTCAGCCACTTGACTGACATCATGGTGTAGGCGACAGGACCGCACGGAGAGGCGAAGACGAGCTGAAGACAGAAGAGGACCTGTGGCATCGGAAAGGTGAGTAAAGAGGTTTTTTTTAGGCTGGGCAGGGGGCAGGCACTGTCAATATACATTGAGACTGCTGGCTATACACTAGGCGATGGGCACAAATTTGCGTCTGGATATACGGTGTCCCTACAGTGGTGTGAATGCGGTCATAGGTAGGAGAGATAGAGAATGAAAACAGAGACAGAGGTTTCCCTTGTGTTCATCTCCTGGACTAACTGAGCTCTGGAAAGATAGGCTTATTTTAATACCACAAGGTTAAAATGAGGACACTGCCAGGACACGTGCCCTGAATCAGAGGTCCAATACACCTGCCTTCCATTTTACGTATCATAAACTGCAATTTTTCACTTTAGTCCCAAATAGGTAGTTAAACAGAGCAAAAACGATGCAACACAGGCACAGATCGTATTCCAATGTTGGATTTCTAGAGTACGAGTTCGGATCACATTACAAGTGCCTGACACACTATACCGAATCTTTAGTAGTTGGCTTAGGTTTGTGTCCAAAAATGGAGAAAATAATATTCTAGACCATCAAAGTCAAGTGTAGGAAAGTGTAGTGCCATGAAATAGACATGATCTAAAACAGTGGTGGTGAACCTATGGCACGGGTGCCAGAGGTGGCACTCAGAGCCCTTTCTGTGGGCACTCAGGCCATTGTCCCAATTTCACCTAACAGGACCAAATCCACCAAATCTTCCTGCAGTCCCAAGCAACTTAAAAGATACTGCTCTCAGAGCTATTTTAAAGCGACATTTCATTGGCTGTTTGAACTACGGGAAAAGTGAAAAGGTGTGGACAGAACTGCATTGTCTTTGGAGGTCCTCCTGCTGAACCCACCATTCTTCCTAGAGAGAAGCTACAATGATGGTCTGAATTTATTTGCCCATCTTCTTTCAGCTCTATTGGTGGCCTTAGGAGATCCAATACATTGAATGATGTTGAAAAACAGGTAGCAATAAGTTACTGCTAGAAATGGCATGTTGGCACGTCATGGCAAATAAGTGGATTTTGGATGTAGTTTGGGCACTCAGTCTGTAAAAGGTTTGCCATCACTGATCTAGAAGGTGTTCAGCAGTGTGATAACATACTGGTAGTGGTTTATTACATCAATTTCTGCTGAGAAGTTCTCTTTAATGCCTAAATATACCTGTGAATATTCACAATTACACAAGTAGTAGATGGGTCTCAATATGCCCAACCCATTATTTTAGGATGACATAGTGAAATAGAGAGACTGGTATAACAGGTCAAATTAGACTACAAGTGAGATGCCCAGGTTATTATGGGATTTTTTTTTTCCATCTCAGGTTATGGCGGAAAAAGATCCCTCTGTAAGACACTGTCATTTGCAAACACAAGAAAGTGTGAATATAAAAATATTCTACTGTCGTAGAAGCATTGATAAATGTGTTAATAAATATGTAAACAATGCAAAACATCTGATGCAGCAAAACGCAATCCAAACGCAACGTGTGCACTCAGACTCGAAATAAGGCATCTGAGGACTCTGCTTTTCAAGAACGGGGAGCAGTTAGAACTGAAACCATATGCATATTCACTAAAATCGGCCCAGATTCTCCCAATGACCTTGATTTGCTTTTCAAAATGCAAGTGAAATGCAATGTATGAACGTAGCCCAACAAGTACTGATGAAATAAATGATTTGTCACCTTGCCCGAAGATAAACTGTAGCAAGGATATAAAAGTTATATAGAGCTTATATGAAAAACGCAGCTACACGAGTTTCAAACCTCATTGCTTGTAAGTGCTTTACACAAAGCGCATGTTAGAACAAACTTGCCTTTAAAGGAAACCTACCATTTGATTTGATGCATTATGAAGCAAACATACCTTGAGAATGCTGTTGCTGCACTGATGCAGGATCATATCTTGGTGGATTTGGTGGATCCCCGAGTTGAGTGGTTTTGCTGATAAAACAGAAATAACATTATGATAATGAAGCTCTGCCCCTTCTATGGCTCCTTCAGCGCTTGCTTTTCCGCTTCTCCTAGCAGGAGAGTTTTTCTCTGCAGAAGATGATACAATCACTTTTCTCCCTGACAGACAGAATAATCAATTGCTGCACCATCCCGCAGCTGCTGTGTATCCAGTGATCCAGCTCAAGTTGATTAGTCATGCTTAGTCATGCTTGACTAACCTCCATTTGCAATTACAAGCTCAGTGTTGATCGAGACAGCCATGCTGATCCAGCTTTTCCAAGGTCCTGAATGGTATAATTGTTTTTTCAGCAAAACCACTCAGCTCAGGGATTAACCAAGATATGATCCAGCATCAGTGTAGCAACACCATTCTTGCTTCATAATGCATGAAATCAAAATGGTAGGTTTCCTTTAAATTCTAAAACCCCAAAATTACTTTTCATATTATTTACAGTGCTTTGTATGGCACAAATATATCCTGCTGAAATCTGTCAATATTTAAAAAAAATAAAATAAAAAAAAAATTAGTCATTTTCTGACAATAACTTCCAATCACGAACAGCTACCCAGATTTATTATAGATACACCCTGAGTGTTTATGACATTTCGGCAGTCAATACAACCATGACCAGCTCCTAATTCTTTATAATAGCTTTTTTCAATAATTTCCTTGGAAGGAGAGCTTCACGTTAGCAGTACATACTTTTTTTTTAGATACCAACAGATCTAAAAGCTCTGCCTTGTGAAATTAAAAATATATTGTAGGAAAGACCATTTTTCTGGTTTGCCAATAAAAATATCTGCAAGCTTTTGTAGCCGAGACCCTCCAGTAGGCAAGAGAAAACAGCATAACATGTGAAGATCTGCTAGTAAACTGGTCTGCGCACTAAGGCAATAATAAGAAACACACAAGTGCCCTTCACTAACCTGCTCCTCTTGCCAAATACATCAGAGGTTACAAGTTTTCCGTACTTGTAGGCATAACTCAAATAAAGCACTTGACAAAAACAAGTAGGAGTGTTCTGTAGCCAATTTTAACACAACTAGAACGGTGTTGGAAGCGTTCATGAACACAGAAAAACGTCAAGTAAAATATTTTCACATTCCCCAAAGCAGCACTGATGGAGCTCAAAACAACCTAGAACAGTGATGGCGAACCTTTTAGATACCAAGTGCCCAAACTACAACCCATACCCACCCGTTTGCCAACATGGCAATTTATTCCCTAACTTATTGCTCCCCGCTCCGTTGTAACTTTCAATCATATCAGTGTTCTGAGGACACCAATACAATAAATAGAATGTTCCCCAAAACAGGAAAAAATATTTTGCCTGGAGAAGGAGCAACAATGATAATTCTGATCTGTCCACAGCTTCCCACCCCTTCTGTTATCCCAGGCAGCGCTGTTGCTTTATAATAACATTGAGCATGACAAGTCCTAGGCCGCCTGGGAGTGCAAGTAGATAACTTGAGTCCTCTTTGGTGATGGCCCTGGTACCCAGAGAGAGGGCCCTGAGTGCCACCTCTGGCACCCGTGCCATACGTTCACCACCACTGACCTAGAAGGTTCAATATCCTGTATTACTGGGCTGACCTACCAGAGATTGTTTGACATTACATATAGGTCCTTCGTATTGACAGTTTTGCATTCTGTTTTAGAAAATACTGTATACTTTATGACCCTATAAGCATTTTCAAAATGTAATAAAAATGGAACCTGTCACCGCATTTTTCACAAATACAGCTGGTGGCAGCTTCCCATAGAGCCCTATTAACTAAACACCCTTCTTCTAGCCAAAAATTGTTTGACTCATATTCCATAAAATCAACTTTGTTCTGTTACCTGGCACACAGCTGCGAGTCAGAGGGGACGTGGCCTACTAGGTCAAGTTCAGTGGCTTCCCCCCATGTCCGATGACTCTTCTCAACATTCAGCACTTCATGTCATGTGACCTGGGTGAAGTCATCCAAGGTTCTTTAACTCCTGACATTTGCAAAATCTACCCCATAACTGTATCCGATCACATGAAATCACAGCATGCCTACGTGGAGAATGGGGAGAAGTTCATGGAGATGTGTGATTTCATGTCATCAGACAAAGTGAAGGACCTTAGATGACATCATCCTTGTCACATGACATGAAGTGCTGAATGGTGTAACAGAGCTCTATCTCAATGTTCCAGCAAGGCACTGTGTAAAGCATTTGACATAGCATTTCCTACAGAGCTATACAGGTCTGTAGTTGAGGATTGGCAGACGGTCCCAAAGTACTAATAGCAGTGAGGCCAGTCAATCAGGAACATGGAGGCAGTGTCGTGCAGTCAGAGTGCGGTCAGACCTTGCAGTTACTGCATTGCAATTAGTTTTTAGGTGGTTTTAGGTGCAATTTACTTAATTTAACAGACGAAAGACATAACCTGAATGGGCGAATATGATTTTGAAGGGAAACCCACAACAGCACAACAAATGTCATTAGCCTGTTGAGTTAAACGGGTATTCCCACAAAGACAACTTTCTATGTGTACTCAACAAAATAACATTCACTGTTATTAACTAAAATACAGCATTTCACATATATAAGCCCAACCTGTCGATCATTCCTGCTGTATACAATTTAAGTTGCCCCTAGACATGACCCTGTAATTTATGACTTGGGGTCGGGTGGCGGTCATCTTGGATTTCTTTGTGACAGTGTGCAGCTGAGATTTCCGTCTCTTTCTGCTCTGTGCCTGTAGCCCTGCCCCCTGCAGTACCTGCACGGAATTCAGAGACACTCACTGATCACTTCCTGCCAGCACAGGAAAGAGAAGCTGCAAGCTACAAGGAGATAAGTGATCTGGGGGAAGAGGGAGGCAGGCACATGTCTGTGAGAACAGAGATTTAGCAGTGCTGACAGTGTAAAAGTCTGTCATGCACCTGTGTAATAGGTATCTCATGGATCTCTGATCTGTCTCATCTCTCTCTATGTGTCAGTGTGATAATACAATGTCAGAAGCCAGATGAAAGTGTATATACACATGTACCCTGATAATGTAACCACATTGTCATCTCACAGAGCTAGATGAATCATAATGTGTCTGCTTAGAGAGTCCCCACCCACACCCTGGAATATTACACTGAGCAGCGTAGGGAGTGATAGGAGCTAAAACAGCAATAACACTGAGTAAAATTGTACAGTAAAAGGATTAAAATGATCTTTATTGTGTAAGCATCACTATGGGATTGAGATTTGAGAAGTTTCTTTTGTGGGAAAACCCCTTTAAATGTCTTTCAGTTGTTAAAATAAGGAACTGCATCTAAAATCAACTGAAAACTGATTGCAATGCAATTTTTACAGCAATGTGTGACTGTACCCTCAATATCAATGGACTCACATTAGGAGAGTTGCATACCAGTTTACAAGCTTTTTTTTTACATTACAGCGATGGAAAGGAACAGATTATGGGTAAGCAATGCTTTTTTAATTAAATATTAATTTTGGATGTGTTACTTTGAATGGTTCTCTGTAATAACTGTTACCACAGGCTTTGGGACCTTCCACACCAGCATTCTGTGGAAGTTCTTGACATGTGTGACTTTTAATGGACAGTGACCTATTGTATTCAATGGCTTTTAAAGAAACATTTACATTTTTTTTTAATGGGCATGAAAAATGCCCTATGGAAAGGGGAGGAGGCATGCTGTGATTTCATGTGATCACATACATACACGATAGATTTTGCAAGTGTTACTGAGTAAAGGAAAGGACCTTAGATGACATCACCCTGGTCACGTGACATGAAGCTTTCAAAGTAACAGAACTTTCAACATTCCAGTAAGGCACTTTGCTAAACATTGGACACAGCATAGGATTTAAAGGATGGGACATCATATAAGGCTTCCAGAAAGTCATGCTTTATGTTAAGGGGCTGCTTTACAAAGTAGCAAAAGAGGTGTGGTTTCCCCTTGTACCATCTTGGAACATATATCTGCCCATTTGTATCACCACACACCTGCAAGGCGGCCTTAATTGGCAAATTCTCTGTACGGAGAACTCTTATTACCTGACTGTGGTTTTAGAAATTCTACAGGACATCAGAACCTACATAATGTATCTCACAATATATGATCAGAGGAACTGTATTTCTGGTTATTTCTGCTCCTACTTTTGGTTGCAAAACAACTAATTCTATGCAATAAAGGACAGAAAACATCCTACACTATTACATATCTACCTTGCTACCACAAAAAAACAACATGAGCTTAAAGGGGCTGCCCAGGCACTATATGTACTATATGACCAGTTCCTTTGCATATATTATAGTTACACACCCTTACCTCACCACCCTGGGCTGTATGCTTTATTTTCCTTCACTTGTCACTGCTGTAGCTGCATCACTTCAAGATGGCTGACCCCATTCTGCTAAAAGATTACATCTCCCACAATGCCCCTGGTCTGCATAGCTTCTTCATACATAGGAACCTACAGCAACACCCCCACAGGGAACTGACTGCACATGCCCCACTGGAGAGTAGAGAATGTATACAGGTAATTTCTGTGGAAACTAAGTGTAGCAGGAGCTGCCAGTCCACAGGGATGACTTTGATCTCATGAAAAGGGGCAGAAGATTTAATGACACTGAATTAGTGAAGTGATAAGTGTGTGGAGATACGGTATAGAGAGGTCAATCTTTGTCACCAGAGAACCCCTTTATTGGCTGTATAACAATATGTTTTCCCATCAATATATATGAATGCACTTGTAGCCCCAGAATTCTGTCAGGCTTGTCCTAGATGTCACATCTGCTTATACATCTAAGAGGCTGACGGTCACACAGAATTGCGCATACACCACAGAGTTGCACATTTAAGAATTTGACATTCTCATCAGACAATTATTAACATGAAATAAAAGATGCTGCCAAGTGGATAATTCAACATATTAGACAGCAATGACCTTGATCATCAACATATGCATTTTAACCATGTTCACATTGAGGCTCGGCATTGTAATTTATATATATTGAATGGGGTACAATCATGGTGTGAACATAGAAACAAGCAAAGTATGCTGTGAACTTTTGCATAACATGAACACAGCCTTTGTACATCGCGAGCAATAGGGTTGCAGACCCATGTTTGTTTCCCTATAGTGTTCACTCACAGCGATTCAATCGAGTATTGGAACAATTCAAAGACAGCGGGGAGAGGCTTGACCTGACCACAGATGTGTTTCTACTGAAATGCATGTGATCGGCAACAAGCACTACATGTTTGAGGGTGCAGTCAGACATTCAGTTTTTCAGATGCAGTTTTTGATGCTCAAACCTGGAATGGAGTAAAAGTAGGAGAGGAGGAGCCACTATTAATTATTTGTCTCAACCCATTATCATCCACATCGGCTTTTAGCTTCAAAAACTGCATGTGTGACCGCACCCTTACATGGAAAACATGTAGTGCATTTTCCTGATTGCAAGCATTTCAGTAGCAATTAATCTACTATCAGGCCAAGCCCTTCCCTGCACCTTTCAATTGAATTTCTAAGCACTATTCAAATGCTGCCCCAAAAGACCAGATTTCTTCAGTTTTTTCTCTGCATCTATTGGGTGAAGCTTTACTTCGTAGTAGGTATTAATAGAGGTTATTAGAATTGTGGAATGTTTTACGGTCAAGGTTCGGAAACCTTTGTGCAAATGTGACTTTTCGGAGAAGGTGCAACTTCCTAGATGGTAGCTCTGCCATGTTCCACAAAGTAAATTTGTGCTGGAAAGTGGTCCGCTTTTCTGTACTTCATTTATCAACTGCAACGCTTCAAATGTCCCATCAGAAATGTACTTCACCTTCACCAATTTCTTCAAAAGCCAGTCACTTCTTACAATCTCATGAAACACCTTGCCTAAATATTATACAAATAACCTTGATACCATTAAAGGAAAGCTACCATCAAAATCAAGTATTGATAAAGCAGAGACACTCTCTCATAGATCCAGGGATCCAGGCACCGTGACTGTGGTAATCTTCTTGTATTTGATATACATGGCCTTCTTCCTGATAAAGTCAACTTTTAAAATTATGCTTATGCGCCAAAAGGGCTCTGGGTATGTTATCAGAGCCCCTCAGTGCTGTAGCGTCAGAGGTTTTTACTCTGTGTATAAGCAGGTCTCCCTCTCCCCACTGCTCCATCAGCACTTCCCCCTCCTATGCCTGCTGTAATCTCAGAGCCACAGAGGAAGTTTCAACACACAGTGAGAGGAAGGGGTTGAGCATGTGAAGCTGAAGCAAGGAGAGGAGCTGCTAACATCAGTCCTTTAAATGGAAGGAGTTCATGGATAACAAATATAAGAAGATTACCACAGTCATGCACCAGGTTTATCATGCTTCATTTTGATGGTATATTTCCTTACGGTTAACAAAAGGCCGAGATTGCCAGGGTTGTCCTATTTGGTGTGATAGTTTGTAATAAATTTGCAACAAACTATAGAACAAAGCCAAGTCTAGTAATAAATCTGACCAAAAAACTTGCAGTCCCTTCCACTGAAATTTGCTACACACACACACACACCATACAATGTGCATGTTGATGCTTCCAGAACATGGACAAGAAAAAAACTTGACAACAAGTCACAAGTCAACAAGCACAGCAATTTTATGGGCGTAAGGAGAGAGCTCACTACTCTCCATGCACAGCATGAATCAGCTGTATTACACATAATACACCCACAATGTTAACTATTAAAAAAAGACATAACCTTTATGAAATCTAAAACCAAAACTCATACTTTTAAATAGTCACACCATCAAAGCCTTACAGCCCATTACTTACACACACTCAATGCAGATTTCAACTTCTATGAAAGTTCTTACTGAATGGCTATACAAAATAAAAATTATCTTATACATGTATTGTTATATATCACCACCAAGACTTTATACTACTACACATTCAGATTATTTCAGATTCAGGGTTGTGGAGTCGACAAGACAAACATCAGACTTCGACTCCCACATACATGGGGCAAGTTTAAAGGGATTCTGTCACAAGAATTTGGCCTAATAAAGCACTACCAGTATGTTGTCATGAAGCTGAACTGCATCCAGGGACATCATGACCAGATTTCATCTCCATGACCGAGTTCAGAGGCAGGGAGAGCTTGTCTTCAGTCCTGAACTCTCTGCCTCCCTGACCTCATAGAGCCAATTAGCATCTTACTTGATTTTATAGATGATGACAGCACATTGGGCCATAAAAGAAACATCTTGAAGGTGTTCAGATGCTTGACAACATACTTGTAGCAGTTTATTAGGCCAATTTCTGATGACAAGTTGCCATTAAGTGATAAAGACTAACAACATTACAATACAATAACCAAGTTAATAAGGTAAAAGCTAAAAATATTTATTGGAATAAAAAGCTTAGAACTATAACTTTAATAGAAAACAGTGGAATAGCCGAAGATAAGGCTACACGGCACGGCTACTCCACGCCCCAGTAGCCTCTTTGATCCCCCTACCAGATAACTTCGTCGCACAGGTCCTCATAGCTGTGCGCCCTCATCCACGAAGCCTGCAGTCTGTGCAGATGGCAGGTATCAAGGACGAGGGCGCGCAGCTATGAGGACCTGCGCAACAAAGTTATCTGGTAGGGGGATCAAAGAGGCTACTGGGGTGTGGAGTAGCCGCGCCGTGTAGCCTTATCTTCGCCTACTCCACACCCCAGTAGCCTCTTTACAAAATTTACATATTAGCGAAATAAAAGTTATTTAAATATTGCAGGGACATGAGGATTAACCCTTAAAAGGGCTATCCTCACGTCCTATAGCTGCACCTACCACCTGATCTACCTTTATAGGTAAATCCGTGGTGGTAGTTTCTCTTTAAGTACTATCACATATACAATTACAGAGGCATAAAACATATAATAAATAACTGCCCTCCAGATCGCTCCCCAATACTACGAGTCGTAAACTGCCACAAATATCAGTTCAAAAATATATGATCACAATCTGGGGAGAAAAAAAAAATTCAATAACCACCAATAAGATAGGGTGGAGCTTAATAGGTAGATCTGTCGTAGTGGTAGGTTTCCTTTTCAGTTTACTCACTGACCGCTCACTACTATTGCCCCCGGAAACCAGAAAAGGGCAAGCAAGTCAATATAACTTCAAAAGAAAATACATAAGCACCAAGTATGATTTTCATTAAGGACTGCATAGCATTAGCTTCCTAATAGTCTGCCTGTTAGAAATACATTCTCAGCCACTTGCTACACTTAAAGGGGTATTCCCATCTGGGCATTTACATTTAATTAAATTCATTTGCCTTATGTAAACATTTCTTCAATTGGATGTTAATAAAAAAAATGTTCCTGTGTGAAGATAATTTCTCATAAATGTAGTCATGTTGTCCCTTAGAAACCAGATAGCTTGCTCGGATACGACCACGTCACACTCTGGCAGCGGTGGCCAGACTTGCGCTATAGAGTCCTGCCGGACCACCAGGATTCAGCAATCGTTACCACAGGACGGCTGTAGGACATATAGTAACTCCCGGACATTTCATATACAAAAACAATTTGTTTCTTTGTGCAATCCCTCCAGCAGAGGTGGCCGTATCCGAGGAAGCTATCTCGTTTCTAAGGGACCAAATCACTACATTTATGAGAAATTATCTTCACACAGGAACATTTTTTTTTAATAACATCTAATTGAAGAAATGTTTATATATGGCAGATTAATGAAACTGAATGTGAGTGCCCAGACGAGAATACCCCTTTAAGCATATGTGTCCATAACCATTCTGCTAATTCAGCAGCATTTTCACACAATGGAGAGACTCATTTTTTTATTGAATTAATAACAGTGTGCAAAAAGTAAGCCAAATGGAAACTACTTCCTATGAAGAACTGCCATTGTTATTCTAAAAAGGCCTGGTATTTTACCTTTAGATCAGCAGATAGATTTGTGAAGTTTACTTTAGGTAAAGGGACAAGTCAGATGGTAAATATACCTTCAACCTCTCCTAACAAGTTCTAATACCCATCACTTTTTAAAAAAAACTTTTATTGAAAAATACACACACACTCTAAAATAGATCAATATCGCATGCAAGTGAACCGTCATTATTCCCATCAATATTTTTTATGGTGTAAAAGACAAGTTGTAGTCAAGTTATCGAAAACTCTATACCAGCTACTCGCTGGTCCATGCCAAAAGACAGATCCCGTGGCTAGGCAGCAATTGAGGACATAATTATATAATATAATTATATAATATTATACTTATTATAATTGTTATCCCCTATCCACGGTGGATATACAGCACCTAGAACCATAAATCTGGGGTGAGCGGATAAGGGTTGTACGATGTATCGTAATCTGTGTACTTATAAGATACTGTCAAAGGCAGAACGGTTCAATACCAGGTTTCTGTTACCTGCGTTACTGAATGTCTTTCACAGACCCCTTGTATCTGCATCGGGCAGGGAATCCTGTGGGTAGAGGTGACAGTTTGGCAACAGAGCAGGGACCATGTCATCAGGGAGATATCACCATCTGTCCATATATGTAGTTTCTACTCCTCCCAGGGCTTCCCCAGACACAAGGCTCTAAATTATGCAATCAAATAATTTTTTGCCCAGCCCGTTATTTGAATACACAACCTCCTCCCTCCACCTGCCAGAGATACTGAGATTATTATTGAGTAGATTATTATTATTGAGATGATTATAATAATAACATTATGGAGATTATTACAGAGATTATTACTACTATGGAGATTATTATGGGAATAAAGGTATATTAATTAATGGATAAAAAAATAACATTATGATATACAAAAAATAAGGTTCTACATTCGACAGCATGTCTGCTACTCATCTGCAAAAAATGCGGACGTGATATCTGTGATCCGTCCATATTGTATCAGTTTCTTACACATCCATACAACATCAGTTTTTTTCACATATGCAAAAAGCTGATGTGTTTCTAATCTACTTCTTGCCCTGCCCAGTTGGTTGTCAAGCAACATATAAAAAAAACCCAAAACAACAAACACACACACACACACACACACACACCACACACACACACACACACAACACAACACACACACACACCACACCACACACACACACACACACACACACCCACACACAACACACACCACACCACACACACCACACACACACACACACACAACACACACACACACACACACCCACACACACACACACATCTGCATGTGTCGTTTATTTTTTTGCGGATCCATTGACTTCTATCGATGTACATGGTCTGAATGTGAGACAAAATAACGCATACAGGCGGTCCCCAACTTAAGGACACCCGACTTACAGACGACCCATAGTTAAAGACGACCCCACTGCCCACTGTGACCTCTGTGAAGCTCTCTGGATGTCTTTACTATTCCCAGGCTGCAATGATCAGCTGTAAGGTGTCTGTAATGAAGCTTTATTGATAATCCTTGGTCCAATTACAGCAAAAAATTTTGAAAATCCAATTGTCACTGGGGCAAAATAATATTTTGTCTGGAACTACAATTATAAAGTATACAGTTTCGACTTACATACAAATTCAACTTAAGAACAAACCACCAGACCCTATCTTGTACGTAACCCGGGGACTGCATGTACTGCTATTTTTTCTCACTCTGCACATCCATGAAAAAAATGGACATGTGAACAGACCCATAGGAAACAGTGGCTCTGTTTGCCATCCGCAAAAAAAAAAAAAAAAAGGATAGCACAAGGACATCAAAAGTGTCCATTTACACGAGCCCTAAATTATACTATTTAGTATACCATTTTGTATTAACATTGCCAGGACAACCATTACAATACATACACTGTCATAAAGCACTAAAGCTTCTCCTGGCAAATCACTGGCTGACTGTTACCGATCGTATGCGTTTCAATGGAAATGCAAATTTCTAAATGCAATGTAAATGCCTCATGTGACAGCACCATAAACATTCAGATAATACTTCTTTTCTTGAAAGTATTGTATCGATATCAAGTATCACAATACTTTTCTGAGTATCGTATCACACTCAAAATTCTGGTATCGATTCAACACTAGGACAGATAGAGGCAATTAAAGACCTAGAAGGGAATGTGAGCTGCAGATAAAGGTCTGATTCCCACCCATGCCTCATAGGGGCATCAGAGGTGATTTTTAGGGAATTCTAGAAAGGACTTGAGGTAGTTGGTATTTGGTGGTGTAAATGCTGGTGACAGATCCCCTTTAAAATAGACTACCAGCCTATGATAGAATTAGGATTTTTTTGACCAAGTTCAGATCACGTGAAAGCCAACTAGCATCCACCTCACAGGTTTTATTGAGGTTCTCTCATTGGCAATAAACTACAATTACAATGAATGGACACAGAAGGTGCTCACTGTAGTACTGCAAACACGTGGGCACTGGCTGGCAATGCAATCAAATGCTTATAACACATGTGCGCTCAGTGGATTTATTTTTATATTTGTAAAGATGTAAATCCTGAGGAATAGTTAATCCACAGCATCATAGCTCATTTTATGTTTCTATAGTAACCATGGGAAATCTTAACTTTATCTTAAACAGAGCAACTAACATTTTAGAATTGTATCTGCTGAGAAGAACAAACCTTTAACTATATTAACTGTTTAACCCCTTATCACGCTTGCTCAATGACCAGACTCAATTTTCTGAATCTGACGTGTGTCACGCTAATTGGTTATAACTTCGGAACGCTTGAACATATCCAGGCGATTTTGAGATTGTACTTCATGAGCGTTGTAAAATTTAAGTGATAAGTTTTGCGTTTCGGCAATTTCCGTCAGCTCCATAGAGACTAATGGAGCAGAACGGTCATGCGTGGCCGTCTGCTCCATTAGTCCGAGGAGCCCCGAGCTGGTCGGTCGGACCCCTCGTTTTTGTGATTTGCAGGGGTCTCAGCACCGAGACCCCCACTGATCTTCTAACTCTCAATCCATGTTCACATGCTGAACCACTTTTATAATATTGTGACTCTCACTTTGCAATAAACATTACTAGAACTTTTCTTGAGTCCAGTGATGGCCAAAACTACAAGCAAAAGCCAGATATTTTCACAAAGTGCCAAATGCCAATTTAAAGTAATTCACAGGTTTCAAACGTATTACACTCCGATTACACCAATACAAGAAAAAGAAGGAGAAATTTGGATTGTTATTGTGGTTTCCCTCTAAAGTCCTCTTAACAGTATGAATCATGGGTCCGGAGAAGAGGCTTCAATGATAATCAAGCTCTGTCCACACCTCCTTGGTTCAGGTCTGGAGTCCTGAATGTTGACCTTTGTGCTGTGAAATGGCCTGAGTGCCCAAAGACAGGGCTCAGAGTGCCACCTCTGGCACCAGTGCCATAGGTTCGCCACCACTGCTTTAGTCCCTGCTGTCCATTCTTTTGTGGGTCCACTTGCGATGTTAATGCAATCATTTTGGGTTAAACTTTTATTTACCTCTTTTTGGGGGAATAGATGCAACATTGTAACTTGATAACATGATCCAATTCAGGGTAACTCTGGAGACCCCATAGTTTTTTTTTCTAGAGTAAAAGTCTATATTTTTAGATAGCAAGATCTCAGGATGAAACAACAAAAAATATATCTAATGAAGTAAAACAGAGCAGTATAATCCACAGCGATTTGGGATCATCCATGCCACAACAAGGTGTCCAACTAGTAATATTGTTTTGGTTGCTGGACAGATCACAGACTCCATTAGTATAAAAGACAACATTAATCATACGGGCTGCGCTTTATGGCTTCACATTCTCAGATTTCTGAAAAAATCAATATTAGCAAATCGGTCATTAAAACTTAGCAAACAAAAATGTCTGATTTGCAGAAAGAAAGGCAAATATGTCTGCCGCTGTTCTGATGAGGAAGTTCAGGTGAAACCAAACTGGGTCAGATTTATCAATCTCTGGCAATATGCACCAGAAGCTGTCTTTATTGCCCTGTGCCACATTTATCAAGGGTTTAATAAGACTGACATGACAAAACCGGTGTGTGGCTTTGCAGGGAAAGGGGTGTGCGTCAAAAATTATAAAAAAGTATGTGAATGTATTTTTATGGAATGAGAGGTACAAAACATGGTCCATGTGTATGGACATTATTTTCAATGGCCCAGAAGCTTTTGTATTCAGCGCCATTATCAACACACTATGTTATCATACGGTTGGGCGTGCTAGCATAGACACCTTTGTAATGTCTGTACTGGGCCTGCTTATTATGAAGTAGGGGTACGCTGGTAGCGGGACACGTACTCCATCTGAGCTTCGGTCCTGGGATTTTCATAGTTCCATAGTTTATATCAGCGATGGCTAACCTTTTAGAGCCGGAGTGCCCAAACTTCAACTAAAAGCCACTTATTTATTGCAAAGTGCCAGCACAGCAATTTAAGCAGTAATTTATTTCTCCTTTTTCTTTGACAATTTTCAATCGTTCAGCCTCCTAAAGACACCAACGCAGTTGAAAGGAGGAGGGCAAATTTCCCTATCATTGTAGGAAGATTCTCCAGGAAGATTCTTTGAGTCCTGTCTGGTGAACTTCATTCAGGGGTGATGACCTGGGTGCCCACACCGAGGGCTCCAAGTGCCGCCTCTGGCACTAGTGCCACTGGTTTATACGGTTGGAAAAAAGACACTTGTCCATCTAGTTCAACCAAGGAAGGGATTTAGGGGAATAAATTCTATATAACATAACCATCAATGTTATTTAGGTGTAAAAAAGGCATCTAGACCCTTCTTGAAGCTCTCTGCTGTCCCTGCTGTGACCAGCACCTGAAGCAGGCTATTCCTCAGATTGACAGTTCTCATAGTAATAGACACAGGTATATCCACAGTTGCAGGTCACAGGTCTTGTTAGAGCCCAATTTAGACCGCAGGCCAGAAGCAGTAGGTGAGGCACTACCGGGAGAGCTGAAAGCTGGACTGTGCTCATACAGCACAGGTAACAGAGTGCCTCCTGATATACTGCTGGCGAAGAGCAGGTGCCTGGCAGCCAGATGCACATACAGAGGGGGACCTGCTACTGTATTAGACAGTACTCAGACAAGTAGGTTTTGTTTATGCCTACGCGGAGGCTGAATTTAAGTTGTTTGACCGCAAATAAAAACACTTGATTTTTACTTTACCCTGCGTGTCCCTGCTTCCTGCACTACTACCAAGCATTTAACAGAGCAATTCCCCACAATATTTAGATTTTTTTTTTTTAGTTGGGTAACCATTGTGTAAGGGAGCGTACAATATTTATCTGTGTGACGCTTAGTGCAAGTGGGATATGTATGAACTTCTCACATCTACCGCATATACTCGTGTAGACGCAGAAGTTTTTCATACACAAAAAACTCTGCTCATACACGAGTCAAGCAAAAATAAAAAAACGTAATAATACTCACCCTCCGGGGTCCGGATTGTTGGCGCGGGACCCGCGCCAACCATCCGGACCCTGGAGGGTGAGTATTATTTCGAATTTTCATGTAATGTTTGCATTTATCACAGTTTTAAAAGAATAAGACTTTTTACTTTGTGTATTATATTTTTAACACATTGTGCATCTGACCAAATTTGGGATGTTTTTGTTTTAAGCATTTTTGGGACTGTAAATGTTCTCCTTGATGTATGTTGCGGTATATAAATCTGCTTACTTTGACTGTTTGATTATGACATCCCTATTTGTGATTTTTGCGATGAGAGTTTTAATTAACAAATATGTTTTCATTGCATTTTCAATGCATTATTTATTTAAATTTGTGTTTGTCACAAAGCTGTATGATGGTGGTCCATCCTGCCAACTGTTAATGCAAAACAAAATGAAATTGCCTGGTAGTCTGCTTATCAGGGCTGTGGAGTGGGAATTATGATAAAAATGGACCGACTCAGATTCCACAAGATATAACAGTTTTTCTTATCCTGGCAGGTGCAACTTTTTTTTTTGTTAGACTATTTGTTGCAAATGTCTCAAATTCACCAGCAACCAAACACTACATTCAGAGCAGATAAATATTAATACAGGAAATGAGCATAAGAGAACAAGTAGCTGCCCAACGGGAATATTTTTGCGAGAAGATTTTTTCTTTGACAATTTTCAATCGTTCAGCCTCCTAAGGACACCAACGCAGTTGAAAGGAGGTGGGCAAATTTCCCTATCATTGTAGGAAGATTCTCCAGGAAGATTCTTTGAGTCCTGTCTGGTGAACTTCATTCTGGGGTGATGACCTGGGTGCCCACACCGAGGGCTCTGAGTGCCGCCTCTGGCACTAGTGCCATAGGTTCGCCACCGCTGGTTTATACGGTTGGAAAAAAAGACACTTGCCCATCTAGTTCAACCAAGGAAGGGATTGCATGAGGAAGGGATTTAGGGGAATAAATTCTATATAACATAACCATCAATGTTATTTAGGTGTAAAAAGGCATCTAGACCCTTCTTGAAGCTCTCTGCTGTACCTGCTGTGACCAGCGCCTGAAGCAGGCTATTCCTCAGATTGACAGTTCTCATAGTAATAGCCACAGATATATCCACAGTTGCAGGTCACAGGTCTTGTTAGAGCCCAATTTAGACTGCAGGCCAGAAGCAGTAGGTGAGGCACTACCTGGAGAGCTGAAAGCTGGACTGTGCTCATACAGCAAAGGTAACAGAGTGCCTCCTGATATACTGCTGGCGAAGAGCAGGTGCCTGGCAGCCAGATGCACATATAGAGAGGGACCTGCTACTGTATTAGACAGTACTCAGACAAGTAGGATTTGTTTATGCCTATGCTGAGGCTGAATTTAAGTTGTTTGACCGCAAATAAAAACACTTGATTTTTACTTTACCCTGCGTGTCCCTGCTTCCTGCACTACTACCAAGCGTTTAACAGAGCAATTCCCCACAATATTTAGATTTTTTTTTAGTTGGGTAACCATTGTGTAAGGGAGCGTACAATATTTATCTGTGTGACGCTTAGTGCAAGTGGGATATGTATGAACTTCTCACATCTACCGCATATACTCGTGTATAAGCCGAGTTTTTCAGCACAAAAAATGTGCTGAAAAAAAAAAAAACTCACCTCGGCTCATACACGAGTCAAGCAAAAAATAAAAAACTTAATACTCACCCTCCGATGTCCGGATCGTTGGCGCGGGACCCGCGAGTTTTAATTAACAAATGTATGTTTTCATTGCATTTTCAATGCATTATTTATTTAAATTTGTGTTTGTCACAAAGCTGTATGATGGTGGTCCATCCTGCCAACTGTTAATGCAAAACATAATGAAATTGCCTGGTAGTCTGCTTATCAGGGCTGTGGAGTGGGAATTATGATAAAAATGGACGACTCAGATTCCACAAGATATAACAATTTTTCTTATCCTGGCAGGTGCAACTTTGTTTTTTGTTAGACTATTTGTTGCAAATGTCTCAAATTCACCAGCAACCAAACACTACATTCAGAGCAGATAAATATTAATACAGTTTTTTTGCATAAGAGAACAAGTAGCTGCCAGACGGGAATATTTTTGCGAGAAGAATTCTTTTTCGTCGTCTTATTTTAGAGTGCTTAGCATTTTCAATCACTTTTTATAGCATCTTTTAAAAGCATTCTTCTTAAATTATCTTTCTTAGGAACTGTTTTTTTTTTGGCGGCATTCACCGTGCGGGTGAATAATTATACAGATGCTGCTTAATTATACAGATTGTTACAGATGCGTCAATACCAAATATATGTGGGGGGTTGTGTATGTAATACTTTATTAACTGTTTGTGTGGGAAAGTGACATTTTAGGGTTTTATATTTTATTTTAAGGTTGTAAACTTTTTTTTAACTTTCTTTACTTTACACTGCTGTACAATACTAATTCATTGTAGAGCAATGTAAACTGTGTGGCATGCTCAAAAATACAGCATTTCACAGAAGTCCAAACTGTCTATCATTCCTGCTTTACACAATTTCAGTCGCCCCTAGACATGTAGACCCTGTAACTTCTGACTTTGGGTCAGGCGCCATCTTGAATGAGATTGTGCAGATGAGATTTCTGTCTGCCCGTAGCCATGCCCCCTGCATGGAGCTCAGAGAGACTCACTGATTCACATCCTGTCAGCAAAAGGTGAGCAGAGAGAGAGGCTGCAAACTACAAAGAGATATGTGATCCGGGAAGGGGGAGCCAGGCACAAATCTGTGATATGTAGCAGAGCTAGAGCTCACAGTGTAACATTGTAAAAGTCTGTCAGCCTCTGTCAGTCATACCTCTGTGTTATCATCTCATGCATCTCTGATCTGTGTTAGTATAATATCAGAAGCCAGATAAAAGTGCATATAAACCCTGTACCCTGATAATCTAACTAAGTTGTCGACCCCACAGAACTAGAGGGATCCTAATGGGTCAGCTTAGAGGGCCCCACCAATACTCTGGAATCTTACATGGACCATCACTGATTACTAGGAGCTAAAACAGCAATAAAACTGAGTAAAATTGTATTGTAAGGGGTTAAAATAAAGCTTTATTGTGTTAACATCACTAGGGGATAGAAATGTGAAAATTTTCTTTAGTGGGAAAACCCCTTTAAGCCCTAGTGCGCGTAGGGGTTAATATAACTACAAGTTCTCCTATCCATGTTGTATCACAGGGATATTGACTACGACACCTACTTCATTGCACTTCGTATTGTATACAGAGCTTAAAAAATAACATTAATACATATATACATATAATAAGAAAATTACTTACTCAAAAGCAAAGAAGAGCCCACTAGTGACCAGAATTAGGATCAGGGTGAGGTAGAAGACTCCGGTTTGTCTGGCCATCATAATCCTGCCATTGCAGTAGAACTTGTTTCTCCCAGGAAAAACTTCCCACTTTCGCTTTGCCACAGTTTTCTTCTTCTTGTGGGGAGACTCCATGGGGGAGGTTCCACGAGTATTAATTTCACTGTATCCACACTCTTTCATGGGTCCACCTCCTGGAGTCATCAATTAGAAAGAGGGCTATGAATAGGTCTACAAATATAGATGAAGGCAATCCAATTAAATATTGGCAATCCACCGATGACCAACACTTCAATGTAAACTACAAAAGGAAATAATCTCAACCCTGGCTTGTTTCCAATTGTCTTATTCCCATTTTACGGAGAAGGTGTTAGGGCCTTTGACATGGAAGGTCCCCTTTATGTTATTATCCAGTATATAGAGTTCAGAGGTTTGTTAGTTGGAGAGCATCGAGTTAAGGAGGGAAAAAACCCAACTTCTGAGACTTTGAGTGTAGGGTGCTCCTCAGGCAGTTCCTTATATTTTGCTTACAATCTCTTTTTGCATTGGCAGTCATATGAGCGGCAAAAACCCAGCTTTTTATTACGAGGTCCAGTACGTTCTCTTGTCCACATCAGATATAGTTAAGACAACAATTTATACTTTTGGAGGCATGCAATTATACTTGTGTGAGAAAATTAAACATCCTTGCAAGGATATAGACTTTTTCCGTGTGTAGAAAAGTTAGACTTAGAGTGTATATATTCCAAGGAAATAAAAAAAAAAAAAAGTTATTTATAGCAGAAAAGCAATTTGCATCTATGTTAAAGCTACCTTTCCCAAGAGACCAAAAAAAAAAAGCTTCTATTTACGTTGCTTCCTGTTACACCACAATCCTCTCCCTTCCTTAACAACCGATGAAGAACCGTCATTACATACTTGAGGAAGTAGCAGCAACAAACCAGCATGAAAAGTACATCCTACTTGAGACTTTAATGTTCCATATCCCTTTACCGATCTTGTGTCTCAAGCTATAGACCAGGAAGGAAAGCTAGGAGACCGGCAGAAAATCCCTGTAAAACACATCCCAAAGATCCCCAGGTCTTCGGTCCTTGCCAACCATTCAGGCTGGTTTCTGACAGAAGCGTCTACCACCAGGCATGGGCATGTCTTTTACAAAAGAACAGAAAAACAAAGTTAATAAAAACATTATTCATTAGGACATTTGTGAAAGAAAAACATATGAACCTGGATAAAGAAGGAATGAATAGGGAAGATAAGCATGCGTTGTGTTTGCCCCACCAATATGCCCCCCAAAAATCCTATTTTAAACTGCAGGTTTCAATGAGATTTTGCTGCGAGCTTTATTCATGAAAATGCAGTGTAGGCAGCCTGTCAAATCTACATACACATGAAATGCAAACCTCACACAGCACTGGTGGACTACAATGAACGTATGCGTTTACTCCTCTAAAGAAAAGGGGCAACCTCATTGGGACCTGTTCTTACTGGGTGTCTCCAGCACTGAAATACTTTTGGGCAGAGGAATCCAGAATCTGATATTGATTACAATTTTATGGATCAATAGCATTAGTCTCCACAAATAGAGATAGTTCTGGAAATAAGTGCACCGATTTATCTAGGTTATTGGACACTACATTTTCTCCATGCCATAGTTTTCCATGGGCAAAAAAAAATCAAAATGATTTTATAAAAGTGATTTTGGTTGTATTTTTCCTGTATTTTCTCTGGTTGGAAAGAAATTTATTATACTGTATGCTGCAATGGCACCTAAGGTTTTTTTTATTATGTGACGTTGTAACCTCACTGCCGCTTTATATACAAATGGGGTAGAGTTCCTTCTTTCTTTCCAGGAGTATTAAGTTGAACACTGTCAGTCATTAATCAAAGCTCAGCTTAAATTGTTTGCTTTTATGATTTACAAAATGTTATGACCTTTCTAAACAAGGCAGAATTATCTCCAAGATGGCCACCATCTACAACTACAGCTCTCATGATCCCTCAGTTCTCAGTTACTGCTCCTCGCTGTCATGCTCTGCTCCCAGTGATGATGTCATAGACTGTCTTGCTCTGTTACCATAGTAATGATGCGTAACTGCCATCACTGCACACTATCTCACTGAGATGCAACACACCCTCACCACAACACAGGCCATACGGGATGCATTGCAACCAACCGACTATAGCCATATAGTGATGATCACATGACCTGTCCAAGCAGGTGCAGAACATGTGATGTAAACATGTGACCAGCAGCCATCTTCTGTCCTGTGTCTCTTCCAAAGGGACAAACTCACAGGACTGATTAAAGGGCTATAATTAAGTCCACAACATTTTGGGAAGCACATTTTAAATAACAAATAATTAGATATTAGCTTATATTTTTATGCTCATTCCTGGAATTCCCCTTTAATCATGCATTTGATACCTTGCTGACTAATAGGGGCAAACAAGAAAAGAGCCTTTATAAAGGATTAGTGCCTTTCCCTGAAAAACATGCATAATCCCAAGTAAGGATACAATACACAACTGTCCTCTTCCTACCGACAGCCAGGAACGGATATATCTGGATCTAAATACTAAAACATTCATGCTCCTAATTACTTAAAAAAAAAGTTGTGTTTTCTGGGTGATAAAATATTAATGACCATAGCAGTGGCCTGTTATAGTCCGCTTACAGTATCATACTCTATCACAGTGGTGGCGAACCTATGGCACGGGTGCCAGAGGTGGCACTCAGAGCCCTCTATATGGGCACTCATGCCATCACCCCAGGGTACAGTTTGCCAGACAGGACTCCAGGCCTCTTGCAGTCCCAGGCAGCCCAGGACCCTAAGAAGCACAAGGATAATCCACTTCTTCTCCTCCTTTCTACTGTATTGGTGTCCTCAGGTGCCTATACAACTTAAGAGCAGGTATTAATAAGTTACTGCTTAAATTGTCGCATTGGCACTTTGCAAAAAATACATGGGTTTTGGTTGTAGTTTGGGCACTTGGTGTCAAAAAGGTTTGCCATCACTGCTCTATCAGCTTATGTATAGTTAGTGCTGGGTGTTGTATCTTCACAATGTGACAACTTTTCTAAGACTATTTATTAAATTATTCTATCCTACAAAACTCATGTAAACAAAACCTAAGATTGCTGCTTAGTGGCGCTTCTGATAGATGTGTGAACAAAGCTTAGAAGTAGTGGTGAGAGGGACATGATGTATGTGTGGCACATCCATGCTGTACTACCTCTCACACTTGTACAGAGCTTCACTGGCCACTACTGCTCGGGTGATATACGATGATCTGGGCCTTCCCCACCAGCAGCTATGCTGTATCACTGAGTACTAGAGGAGAGATCAAGTAGTGCTCACCCTTATGTTTACAGTCCTGTAATGATGGTAATACTAGGGAGCAGCCATCATCACCGGAATGAGTCACATTCCTCCACAGACTCCCGGCACTCACACAGCCCCTCACATGCCGCCCATCTACACACAGAGAGGACGTGGTGACCAGGCCGCACACGCCCCGGAGCTTTCCTCACACACCAGCCACAACAACGCACCTTCCGCCCGGTGTCACAGGCTCCAAGCCCCGGCCGCCTTCCTGCCTCTCTCCGCCTCCTGCAGGCGACTGAACTCCACAACACACCTACACTCACAGGCAACGGCTGCGATGACGCGCCCTGCCCTGCCCCTGGGAGGCGGGAGGAGGACGAGGCAGCTCGGGAGTTGCAGTCTTCCGAAGTCGGAACTGTTTTTTTCAGTGAACGCCTCGGCCTGGCGCTGATAAACTACAATTCCCAGGAGGGCCTAGCGCTGCTACGTAATACGCAATGTGGTGTTCTTAGGATCTGGTATTGTGCATACAGTTTACCCGATGCGTCATCGCTCCATATCCACAACAGGGCAGTGTAGAAACTACATTACCTAGAATGCTGTGCGCCTGACGTCAGCCTTATGTAGTGGCAGCCAGGCCTGAGACTGCAGCTTCATGTGCTGTCACTATCTATCTATCTATCTATCTATCTATCTATCTATCTATCTATCTATCTATCTATCTATCTCCTTTACTTCTACTATGAATACAATCTCATCCACCCGGTGTGCTATCATGGTTAGCACACAGTCCCAAATATCTATACGGGCTCATACACGCAGCCATGTTTTCCATGGACTCATCTGTGAGCCAACTCACCGAGCTGCACAACTCTGAGCAGGTCCTATTCTCGCCCGTGTTTGCAAATGAGTTGGCTCTTGTTTGTGACCGAAGGGAGCCGACTCACTTAATCCCTCCCCCAACCGGCTCACCATGCTCCCTTTAACCCGATACAATCGGGTTATTCCCAACACTAATTTTTCGTGTTGCACTAGCTGCAGATATTATTCCTCAGATCTGTTATGTACAGCCATTTACTTATTGTAGTTGTTACTTTTGGCATGGACCTGCACATTTTCTTGGGTAGTGATTTTGATACAATTCCGGTATTAACTTGGCCTTTGTCTTCTTTTCCCTTCACATTACTACAAGTTCTTTTCAATAAATAGAATATCAGCATAACGTTATTTTTTTTCTGTAATGCAATTGAGAAACTCAAATATTATATATAGTCCTTACAAACGGGGAACTTTTTCAAGAGTTTATTTGTGTTAATTCTAAGGATTATGGCTTACAGTCAAGGAAAACCCAAAAGTCGTTGGCTCACATTTATTAAAGCATTTAAACCAGTTTTCTCTCTGACTTTGCACTACAAAGAACGTGCAAACTTTGTGTACATGTGTTTATAAAGTCTTTGCGTCACATTTGTGTTTCTGCTGCAACTCATATTTCTGTACAAAGAGGGGCGTTTCAGTGCACAGTCGGACCGTGCGACACAATTATCATGTGGTGTCTGACAAAACGGGTGCAGGGTTGCCAGATTCATGAAGAACGTGCGCCACAATTCCTGAATCTGTCACCAGTGCATAGACAAACTGCACATGGTCCAGTTTGCACTTCTATTGATAAATGTTGGCCTATATTATATAAAAATATTATATCATACCAACTGTCTGCAATTTTTTAATATCATAGTATATAAGGTTGGAAAAATAATCAGGTTTATTAAGTCCAAGAATTAAACAAATGTTTATTTTTCCCATAACCCTTGATATTTTGCTCTAAAGACATCCAGGCCTCTCTTGAGCATGTACAAAGATTCACAATAACAACATCCTGCAGCATGTTGGCTGCTATCGGGGCTCTGTGCTATTTTGGCTACCATGAGGGCTCTGTGCTGCATTGGCTGCTATGGGGACCCTGTGCTATATTGGCCGCTCTAGAGGTCTGTGCTGTATTGGTAAATATGGGAGCTCTGTGCTGTATTGGCTACTATGGGGGCTTTTTGCTGTATTGGGTGCTATGGGGGCTCAGTGCTGTATTGGGTGTTATAGTGGGTCTGTGCTGTATTGGCTACTATGGGGGCCCTGTACTGTTTTTACTACTGTGAAGGCCCTGTGCTGTATTGGCTGCAAAGGGGACCCTGTAATATAGAGTTTATCATGCTTGATTTTGTTGGTAGATTTTCTCTAACCACATCCATACTGCTGTATGAATATATATGTTGTAGAGCACTAAGGGAAGTACGGAAAGGGGTTGACATCCACTGGTAACTGCTGCGGCACCGATTGCTGCGGTCAATAACTGTACCTAACAGTTTTTCAGATGGGTAGCGCTATCTTGGATTGCCGATTGGTGCCCTTCATGACATCATTGAAGGGCGCCAATTGGTTGCCATGACAGCTGGGAGCCTAGTCAAGGCTCCCATAGCTGTCATCCATTGATCTGTATTACAGTCTGTCAGAGACAGACTCTAATACGGAAGCAGTATATTCACAATATACTGCAATACAATTGTACTGTATGAGTGATCAGGCACTGTAGGGTTAAATCACCTTAGGGGGTGTCACGGCGAGGACGCCGCCGCCTCGTCACGTGACTTGGGGTGCAACTGTATGGGTTAATTTAGCCTACTCAAACTTGCGCTCACCTTTCACTCAGGACACAAATTGAGCCTAAATAACACCTCATACAGATCCAGCACCAGAACCAGACCCGCTGCCACCACTTATTGCATTTATACTGGGACCAATAAGTATCCCACTCTACATCAATTCTTGCTCTCAAGCAGTCACTTTGTCACACCACTAGACATGCACACTCAGCACTCTAGCAGTCACACAGTTCACCACACTTCACAAGGCTATCAGTTCGCAGAGCATACAGGGACCAAAATTAAAGTGAAAAGCTTTAATTACAAAAAGTTGATCAGTGCATAAAAAGATATTAAAAACAAAAGAATTATAAAATGACACACAACACGGCAAAACAGTTATAAAATAAAAAGGGAGAAAATAACAGAAACTTACAACTTAAAGTAAATCCTGATCCCTGGAGGTGGGAGAAATGAGGAACACACTCAGCTTGTCAAGCAGCCCCCAAAATGTGAACACCAATTCTTGGATTTCATATTGTTTTATAACTTCTCAGTTTGGTTCAGATTTCAGAACCTCCCATTCATTAATTAGTCCAGAGGGTCATTCACGATTGGGCAAAGTGTTAATGAGGGGGGAGAGTCCAGGAACATTTACACAGTTCTTTGTTTCCAAATTCCTAGATGCAGGGGTGGGGGTAGGTGCAGAGGAGAGGTGACCAAATGGCTTTTGAGGTCACCAGAGAACATTCTGCAGGTCAGAGTTTATCAGGTGGTAAGGATCTCCAGGATGTTGTAAATGTGGCCTGGACGCTTCAATAGATGCCATATATTTCAACCAAGTTTGTAATTGCCCAATAGTTCAACAAATCTTACACATTCAAGAATAGTATTTCCTTGACAGGACATCAGAGTCGGGGACATAGGGGAAGGTTAGGACAGGCAGCCCTTGTTTAAAAGTCAATAATTGGGGTCACAACAGGAAATAATAAGCACTGGGCATCAAGAACAAAGCTTACTGTAGGGCATGAGGCACAAAGAACTGGCGGGCTGTGCAGGAAGAGGCTGGCTTATAAAGGCTTCCGGTAATGGCCAGCTCCAATAAATGGTGCGCTGGCCCTTTAACCCCTTAACGCTCTGCGCCGTAGCTCTACGGCGCAGAGGTGTAAGGGATGTATGAAGAGGGCTCACGGGTTGAGTCCTCTTCATACAGAGGTGGGGGTTGTTGCATATTGCAGCAATGAGCCAGTGGCTCATTGTAATGAATGTGCTGCAAAAATGGCATATATTGCAATACAGAAGTATTGCAGTATATGGTAGGAGCGATCTGACTATCTAGGGTTAATGTACCCTAGATGGTCTAAAAAATAGTGAAAAAAAAAATAAAAAAAAATTAATAAAATATTAAAAGTTCAAATCACCCCCCTTTCCCTAGAACGAATATAAAACATAATAAACAGTAAAAATCACCAAACACATATTAGGTAATACCGCACAGCATCCCAAAATGCCCGATCTATCAAAATATAAAAAAGGTTACTGGCGGCGGTGAACCTCCGAGGGGAAATGGTGCCCAACAAGTCCGAATGCGCTTTTACACCTTTTTACATAACATAAAAATGAAAATAAAAAATGATAAAAATGTCGCACAGACCTAAAATGGTAGCAATGAAACGTCGCCTCATTTCGCAAAAAAAATGACCCCTCACACATCTCCGTGCGCCAAAGTATGAAAAGTTATTAGCGTTCAGAGATGGCAAAATTTTTATTTTTTTTTCTTTTTGTGTACACATTTGTTTAATTTTTGAAAATGTATAAAACCACAAACACCATATAAATTTGGTATCACCGCGATCGCACCGAAACCAAAGAATAAAGTAGGTGTGTTATTTGGAGCGAAGAGTGAAAGTCGTAAAAACTGAGCCCACAAGAACGTGACGCATGTGCTGTTTTTTTTAAATTTTTCCACATTTGGAATTTTTTTTCAGCTTCGCAGTACACGGCATGTTAAAATAAATAACATCACGGGAAAGTAAAATTTGTTACGCACAAAATAAGCCCTCACACAGGTCTGTACACGTAAAAATGAAAAAGTTATGGATTTTTGAAGTTGGAGAGCGAGAAATGAGCCGAAAAACCCTGCGTCCTTAAGGGGTTAAATGTTCAGGAGCTGTTGCACGCGCCCTAGGAGATGATAATGCGCGTGCCAGACCGGCGGAGCAGGAACGGGGATGGGTGGGTTATACCGCTGGGACGCTAAGGGAAGCATGGGTAAGCCCGCGACCCAAGACGTGTGTCTCTAGAGCACCCATGAAACTAAGGGCCATACCATTCCCACAATGGTATACGCAATAGTATGAAAAATGCATTGCTGTCACAATTTGGCAAAACTAAGAATTTATTTCACAAAAGATTTTAATATTTTTTTTTAGTATTAAAACATAATAATATTTATATTGTTAGGCTCCAGGGTTAGTGGACCCACTGGACCACCATGGACGATGATGTACGGCGACACCTGGGACCGGACAAAATGGCGGAGATAGCAGCGCAGGGTCTGATTAACCCTCTCAACTTGTCCATTGGACTGCAGATGGTACGAAGATGAGAAGTCCAGCTTCACTTGAAGTTGACCCCACAGGGATTGTAAGAGACGGGAAACAAACTGGACCCCACAGACGAGACAATGTGCAGGGGAAGTCCATGAAGCCGGAAGATGCGCAGGAAGAACATGCTGGCAAGGCGTGGAGCTAATGGCAGAACTGGCAGAGGAACAAAGTGGGACATCTTAGAGCGATCCGTAACCACCCAGATGACTGTATTACCAGAAGAAGATGGGACATCCGTAATAAGGTCCATGGCTATGTGAGTCCACGGGCATCTGGATATCGGCAATGGCAGGAGCAGACCTGCTGGCTTGAGATGTGACGACTTGTTACAGGCACAGGAAGCTCAGGAACCCACAAAATCTTGAACTTCCTTGACCAGCTCTGGCCACCAGTAGTAACGGGATATGAGAGCAATAGATCTCTTCACCCCATGGTGCCCAGCCACACGAGAGCAATGTTCCCAAGTTAGTATCCTCTTTCGAAGAGCTGGTCGGACATAGGTCTTGCCAGGAGGAAGTTGCCGTAGGTCCACAGGATCAGCAACAACTAGTCATTCCGAGGAGCCGATTCTTCCCCCACAACATCAGAGGCACGCGAGAGGGCATCATCTTTGACGTTCTTCTCGGATGGACGGAAGTGAATTAGGAAGTTGAATCGAGAAAAGAAGAGGGACCAGTCAGTCTGACGAGGATTGAGATGCTGAGCAGTCTGGAGTTACAGGAGATTCTTCTGGTCAGTGTAGATATAGACCGGATGATGAGCTCCTTCCAGAAGATAGCACCATTGCTCCAAAGCTAGCTTCATGGCGAGAAA
The DNA here is from genome assembly GCA_019512145.1 of Engystomops pustulosus. Lineage (NCBI taxonomy): Eukaryota > Metazoa > Chordata > Amphibia > Anura > Leptodactylidae > Engystomops > Engystomops pustulosus. Next base: position 165,600,880 of record CM033643.1, on the reverse strand, counting down.
TTCCCGATCACCAATGGCTTAATTCCTCTCTGCGGCTAATAAGGTCTTAGAGAAGAAGTCGCAGGTTAGGGTTCGACCTTTGGGCCCTTTCCAGGTGAGAAACGGCATGCAAAACAACGGATGAGGCATCAACCTCCACGTGACGCATTCTCTGTATAGCCGTGTGAGAACTGGAGCAGAGGCAAAGGTAGACTTCAGCTTAGTGAAGGCTTCTTCAGCCGCCGGAGGCCAGAGTCCAGGATTGCTGTTCTTCTTGGTCAGCGCCACAGTAGGAGAAACAAGAGAAGGGAAATGTGGAATAAATTGCAATCCTTTAATTGGGGAAGCCCAGAAATCTCTAAGGCATGTAGTCCCACTGGGCAAGGCCACTGAAGTACGGCAGACAACTTGGCAGGATCTGTAGACCCTTGTCAGATATGATATAGCTGAGGAAGGGAAGACTCTTCTGGTGTAACTGGCACTTCTCGAATTTGGCGTAAAGGCGATTGTCTCTTAAACGACTGAGGACTTTCCACATGTGGAACTGGTGGAACTCAAGGTCTGTAGAGAACACCACAATATCGTCGAGATAGACCACAACACAGGTATATAGCAACTCTCTGAAAATATAATTGACAAACTCCTGAAAAACAGCTGGTGCATGGACCAGGTACTCCAAGTGCCCGTCATGAATATTGAAGGCAGTTGCCTACTCATCGCGGACCCTTTGCGGATCCGAATGAGGTTACACGCCCCACAGAGGTCTAGTTTTGTATAGACCTTGGCTCCACATAAGCGGACAAAGAGTTCCGTGATCAAAAGCAAAGGATAACAGTTTTTCATGGTGATCTTGTTTAGGCCACGATAATCTATGCATGGACTGAGTGACCCATCCTTTCTGGCTACAAAGAAGAACCCAGCAGGACAAGAGGACTTACGAATGAACCCCCTCTGTAGATTCTCTTTCACGTAGGCCGACATCGCAGCAGTTTCGGGCACAGACATTGGGTACACCCGACCCCGTGGAGGAGATGTGCCCAGCAGCAGGTCAGTCGGGCAATCATAGGGTCAGTGTGGTGGCAAAGTCTCTGCTTGCTTCTCTGAAAAAACATCAGCAAAGTCCACATATGGAGCGGGGAGACCCGCCAGACGCTTGGAGGACTTCGGAAGTTCCAGACAACATGACTGGCATTCCAGTATCCAGCTTCACCCGGCTGCCAGTCGACCACTGGTGCATAGCGCTGCAACCACAGAAGACTCAGAAGAACTGAAAATGTGCACCGGGTTAGCACGTAAAAGAATAGTCTCTCCTTGTGCAAGACCCCCACTTGTAAGCATAGGGGTTCAGTGCGGTACCGGATCGGGTCTTTGAGAATCTCCCCACTGACGGATATGACCAGCGGCTTTTTGAGACGGACCACAGGAAGACGGTACTAAGAGACCAGGGCAGCATCCACAAAGTTTCCTGCTGAACCGAACTCCAGGAAGGCAGAGGCTTGAAACTGATTACCAGTCCAGGAGCTGAGTAAGAGAGATATGTCAAGACGTGCCAAGAACCCTAGGTGCATGCGTTTCCCAGACATTGATGACAAAGTGGACCGGACTGAAGGAAGTGTTCTGGACTGGCACAATAGAAACATAGGTTCTCCTGACGTCGCCGGGAACATTCCTTGGAAGACAGCTGAGCTCTGACCCCCTGCATGGTTCCTCTGCAGGGGTCACGGCAGGTGGCTGAAGTGGTCTTTGGAATGCAGAAGCCAGGCGAGGCAAACGTCGGACCCAGACTTGCACTTGCTCGAGACGTTGCTCCTCGGAGCGCTCCATAAACCGGATATCAATCCGAGTGACCAGAGAGATGAGGTCGCTCCGAGTAGTCGGCAGGCCACGTGCAGACAGCGCGTCTTTAACTTTCCCAGAAGTCCCTTTTTAAAGGTCACAATATGGTCTGCATTGTTCCAGGCTAGCTCAGAGGCCAAAGTACGGAACTAAATTGTATAGTCATCAACAGATGAGTCCCCTTAATGCAGGTTCAGCAGTGCGGTCTCAGCTGAAGACGCCAGTGCAGGTTCCTCAAAGATGGACCGGAACTCAGCAAAAAAAAGAGGTGATGTCAGCTGTATCCGGGTCTTTTCTGTCCCAGAGGGGAGTAGCCCATGCCAGGGCCTTCCCTGAGAGGAGGCTGATGATGAATGCCACCCTAAATTGTTCCATGACGAAATTTGTCAGCATAAGCTCAATGTGCAGGGGGCACTGGGTGATGAAGCCCCTGCACAACTTGGGATCCCCATCATATTTAGAAGGCATGGATAGTCTCAGCCTAGTTTCAGCGGTAGGTAGGCAAACCGGAATAGCAGGAGCAGCTTGACGCTGTTGCTGAGTTGCCATCGATTGCTGCAGCATGGCGGTGACTTGTCAAAGCTGTTCACTTTGCGCAGCAATCTGCTGGGACTGCTCGACCACAACGGTGGTAAGATCAGCCAGTTTAGACAGCTGAACCTTGGCAGGGTCCATCGCCGGATCTTACTGTAAGGGTCCAGGGGTAGTGGACCCACACCTTGGACTGGAATCTGAGTGGCATCCGTCTGTTACCAGAGCCCGCCGCAAAGCGGTCTGGACTTGCTGCGACGTGGTACAACCAGGTCATTCCACAGGTGCGACTTTATCCCTGGTGGCAGCCAAGGCAAGGTACACAGACGTTAGGAAGAAGGCAGAAGGTCAGGAAGGGCAGCACAGATTGGAATCAGCAATAGGTCAAAGTAGGCAGCATAGGAACGTAGTCAGGACCTTTAAACTTTCTGAAGCTACGAGACGGGGACACCCACCACTGGAGGACCGGGATAAGGCGCGGGGACAGGTACGAAGCGCAGGCACCACGCGAGCATACATGGAGGGGCACGGATGAGCCTGCGACATATACAATCACTGTGATTGTACCATCACATGGCAACAACATCAACATCATGGCAACTTCTCCCAGTCGTGACTTATCTCTGCAGAATTTGCCACCCATGTGACTGTGGCCTCTGGAGAACATCTCAACACACCCTCCTTACAAAAAAAATCAAAGTCAATATAATGTACCCTAGATAACAGCTGCCCCCTACATATACAGATAATACACTGTGACCCATAAATATACTATAATATATACTACCATATAATTTATGGTGGCACCAGCACACTTCCCCAGTATATAGGTTGACCATGTATATAGCCAGTCAATATATATCCAGCCAGCTCCATAGTATATAGCCAGCCATTCCCCTGCCTCCCCCAGCATATAGCCAGCCAGCCCCCCTGTAGAATATAGCTTGCTTGACCCCCATAGTATATAGCCAGTCTGTCCCCTGTTGTATATAGCCAGCCTTCCAGCCCCCGTAGTATATAGCCAAAATACTTACCTACCATGCAACCGCATGGTCCATCCCGCATCGCCAGCATCCTCTCACTCTAAAACCTAGGCAGTGCCTAAACAATTAAGTTGGCAGCCACGCATCTTGGTTATAGAGGGCGCCAGCTGCGTACAGCAATCAGCGATATGTGTATGTTAAAGATACACACATCGCTGATTGCTACTGGGGGCCAGGATGAGTAGGCAATTGCTTACCCTTGCCTACTTCTTGTCCCGGACCTGCATGTGGCCTTGCTTCCAGAAGTACTGTCACTCCCCCCTTTCTGGTCTCCAAAAAAACAAATGCTTCATTATGTCTTGAAACTCCAGGAAAGTTCCCGTTTTGGCCTGCACATCGATGTAACACATATGAATTATACATTGCCATCTGCTTTATGTGCACAGCCAGCTTCTTGTACCACACCCTTGAGTTCCGCATGGCGTTATAAGGCTGAAGCAAGTGGTACATCAAGTTAACCCCTCCCATGTAGTTGTTATATATCCAATATGCAGTCAGGTTTGGGGGTTTCTGTATTGGGACCTAGTTATGAGACAGGAATGCTGGAGTGCCCATGCATTGTTGTTAACCTTGTGCTTAACACACAATAAAGAGTCGCTGCATTGTGCCGCCCGACTCCCATGCCTTCTATGATTTTCCCCAAGCAATGACTCCGGGGGACCTCTTTGAATTCTTCTTACAGTGCCGCATGCTGTAGCATTTCTGGAAGTGAGGCAGTTGAATAGTGAAATCCAGGTAGAGGTGGTAGCCCTTGTCTAGCAGTGGGTGCAGCGTATTTTTGCAGTAATACCCTGAAGGGGGGACATTCTGGAGTTGTTCCTGTCAGGATCGGAGGTAGTGGATCCACTGAACCACCGCGGACAAAGATACAAGCCAACACCTGGGACGGGACTCTAAGTGCCACCCGGTCTTCACCAGAGTCCACCAGGTCATTCCACAGGTGTGACTTGTCTGCGGTGGCATCCAAGGTCAGGAAGGGCAACATGGGATCTGACTTGGAGACTTAGCAATAGGTCAAGGCAGGCAGCGGAGGAGCGTAGTCAGGAACGAAGCCAGGTCACAATAGGAAATCACAATAACAGGGCAGGGCATCAGACAAAGCTTTCTCTAAGGCACAATGAATGAAGATCCGGCAGGGTGGGATGGGAGAGTCAGGTTTAAATAGCTTTCTGGGAAATGGCCAGCGCCAATTAATGGTGTGCTGGCCCTTTAAATTTCCTGAAAATGTTGCGTGCCCTGGGAGACGGGGACATGTGTGCAAGGGCTGCGGACGGGAATCCGGAGTGGGGACAGGTGAGCGCTGCACCAGCGGGTGCCGAGCGGCATGGGTGAGATTGCACCTATGACAGTACCCCCCTTTGGCCTCCCCCTCTTCTTGGGCTGGAGAAATCTCTGCAAAAGATCATGGCCCAGGATATTGTCCTCGGGCTCTCAAGATCTCTCCTCCGGGCCTGAACCCCTTCCAGTCAAGCATGAAGAACCGCTAACCCTTTACTGTCTTTATATCAAGGATTTTTTTTACCTCATAGATGTCGGAAGAGTCAGCCACAGGAGCAGGAGGTGTACTTGCCGGGAGAAGCGGTTCAGGATGACAGGCTTGAGCAGGGAGACATGGAAGGAGGAAGGCGCAGCTTGTAGGACACCAAATTGATGCGAGTCAGCACCTCGAAAGGACCCTGGAATAGTGTACCAAGCTTGTACCCAGGAATCTTTAGCCGGATGTACCTGGAGGACAACCAGACCTTGTCACCAGGAGAGAAGACAGTAGGAGGCCTGTGTCTCTTGTCAGCCTGGAGCTTGGTTCGGACTGAAGCCTGTAACTTGAAAGGCGAGTCTGTTCCCAGATGGACTTCAGATCTTGTACCAAATCCTCAACAGCAGGGACATCTGAGGACACAGGCAGAGGATGAGGAGGGCGTGGATGCAGTCCATAATTGATAAAAAATGGTGCAGAGCCTGCAGACACTGAATCCAAGGAGTTATAAGAAAACACTGCCCATGGCAACAGAGTGGACCAGTCGTCCTAATGGGAGGAAACAACATGACGAAGATAGCAGCTCAGAGTCTGGTTCACTCTCTCCACCTGACCAGTAGACAGTGGGTGAGTTAATAGTCCATTTTTACCTGGAGCTGGTTACAGAGGGATCACCATAACTTAGACACATATTGAACCCCTCAATCAGACACGATGTGTTGAGGAAGACCATGCAGCTGGAAGATATGTTGAAAGAACAAGCTGGCAAGACGTGGAGTAGATGGAAGACCTGGAAGGTGGACAAAATGGGACAGCTTGGAAAACCAGCCCGTCACCACCCAGATGACGGTATTGCCAGAGGAAGGTGGAAGGTCCGTGACAAAGCCACATGCAACCACGGGCGACTGGGTATCGGTAACGGAAGCAAGAGACTAGCCGGTTATGGTCACAGGACCCCACAAGTGCAGGAACCTACAAAGTCCTGAACATCTTTGACCAAGTCAGGTTATCAGTAGTAGTGGGAGATATGGACCACAGAGCGTTGAACCCCAGCGTGCTCAGCCAGGCACGAAGAATGTCCCCAAGACTGGGTATCAGTAACGGAAGCAAGCAATAGACTAGACGGTTTCAGTCGATGTAAGGTGGAAGGTTTATTATGGGCACAGGGGGACCGCCACAAGTGCAGGAGGGAACCTAGCAAAAGTCGCTGACATCTTGACCAAGTCAGGCACCAGTAGTAGTGGGGATATGGACCAACGTGCGTTGCCAAACCACGAGGGGGCTAGCCGGCATGAAGAATTTCCAACAAAACACATGCTCACCAGTGCAGGTTGGACTTCGTTCTTGCCAGGCGGAAGCTGCTTGGCATGATCCCACCGGAGGGCAACAACCAGAGGTTCCGGGAGATAATATGTGAGGAGACGCGCTCTTCTCAACGACATTGTAGGCAGGGAAAGGGCATTCGCTTCGAGCTATTTTTCTGCGCAGGTCAAAAGTGGATTAACAGGTTGAGTGTGAGAAGAAAGTGCAAGTTAATGGCTAAAAGTTCTCTATCCCAATAGAGGTAATTCTCTCTGGGCGGAGAAAAAGTTTTAGAAAGAATCCGCATGGGAGTTTCGGCATTAGGCCCTTTCTGGGTGAGCACCACCCCAGCACCTATGGAGGGAGGCATCCACCGCAAGAACAAAGGGCTTCTCTCGGTTCTGCTAGTGAAACAGGACAAGAGACAAGCAGACCTTAACCTTGACAAGGCCTCTTCAGCCGCTGAGCCAGAGGCATGGATTGTGTGCCCTTGTTTGGTGAGTAATGTGTGAGTAAACTGCCAGTATAGCTTCCAAATCCTCGGAACCTCCGCGATGCAAGACCTTCTGGACTCAGTCCGCCACTGTAGAATGCAGACAGTTTAGCAGGATCATCTGGAGACCTTTGTCAGGCATTATTAACTGAGGAAAGGAATGCTTGGATTGATGGAACTGACTCTTCTTGAGCTTGGCGTAGAGACAATCAGCCCGTAGGCGGCCAAAACTTGCCTTACGTGAGACTGGTGGGTCTCAAGGTACAAATATAGTATACCAGCAAATTCCTGGAAGACAGCTGGGAGCTTTACAAAGTCCATATGGCATCACAAGATACTCGAAATGTCAATCTAAGTGTTAAATGATGTCTTCCTCTTTGTCACCCTTGCGGATCGCGATGAGGTTGTAGGCCCCCATGAAGGTCCAGCTTGGAAAAAATCTTGGAGCCATGTAGGTGGTTCAAAGAGCTCCGTGATCACAGCCAGAGGTAGCGGTTCTTAACTGTGATCTTGTTAAGTCTGCGATAATCATTGCAAGGACGAAGGGAGCCACCTCTTGGTCACGAAAAGACCCTGCACCAGCTGGAGAGGAGGACTTACGTATAAACCCTCTGCAGGTTCTCGTAATATACCTCCGCAATGCAGTGGTCTCACAAAAAATGTGCTGAAAAACCTCACCCGGGGCTTATACAACACAGTCAATTTAAAAAAAAATTATACCACCCTCCGGTGTCCCGATCCACCGGCAGCGGCTCCCGATACCCACGGGCGGCTCCCGATACGCGGGCGGCGGCTCCCGAAGTTCAGCACATTAATAAATAAACTTAGTTCTCACCTTCCGACGATGCTCACCCCGGTCCTCGTCGCCGGCTTCCGATACTTGGCGGTGGCTCTCGATCCCCGCGGCGCCTGTCTTCTTTTGCCGGCGGAGTCGCGTCCATGCGATCTCCCGCCGGCGCTCATATGATGCAGCGGTGTGATCAAGAGTGGCGACACCGCCCATCATAGTGAGCGCCGGCGGGGAATCGAATGGACTCAGGTGGCTAAGAGAAGAAAGAAGACGAAGCCACCGCCGAGGACCGGGTGAGTATCGCCGGGGTGAGAATTAAGTTTATTTTTTTAATGTGCTCACTACAGGGGGAAGGCGGCTGTACACTCTTAGAGGGGCAGGCTAGCTGTATCATGAATGGTAGGCTGGCTTATACATGAAGGCAGGCTGGCTGTATACATGAAGGGGCAGGCTGGCTGTATACATGAGGGGCAGGCTGGCTGTAGAACATGAAGGGTCGGCTGCTGTTACTGAAGGGGCGCAGTGCTGGCTGGTATACATGAAGGGGCAGCTGGCTTTATCATGAAGGGCACGCTGGCTGTAGTACATGAAGGGCCAGGCTGGCTGTATACATGAAGGCCGGTAGGCTGGCTGTATACATGAAAGGGGCCATGGCGGCTGTATACATGAAGGGCCAGGCTGGCTGTATATAAGAGAGGCCAGGCTGGCTGTATACATGAAGGGCCAGGCTGGCTGTATACATGAAGGGCCAGGCTGGCTGTATACATGAAGGGCCAGGCTGGCTGTATACATGAAGGGCCAGGCTGGCTGTAATACATGAAGGGCCAGGCTGGCTGTATACATGAGGGCAGTCATGTATGACACTTGGTGATGGCTGGTATGACTACCCCTCTGCTTATACTTGAGTCAATAGGTTTTCTCCCAGTTTTGGTGGTAAAATTAGGGTCTCGGCTTATACTCGTGTCTGGCTTATACTCGAGTATATTACGGTATATGAAAATCGATGTATTATGTGAATATTGAAGTAAAGTAAGTTTTGAAATGAGAAAAATGTTTCTGAAGGTCAATTACAGGACACTATTCAATACTGGCGGTCCTCCCTACTTGTAAGAACACCCAACTAACAGACGACCCCTATTTACAAACAGGCCTTCTGGATGTTGCTCATTATACAGTATTTTTAGTCCCAGGCTAACAAAACCAGCTGAACATTTACCAAAGGTGTCTGCAATTTAGATTTATTGTACTGTATATATATTGTGGGAATTGCTCTGGTAGTTGACTGGTAGCTATTGCAGGAGGCAGTGACACAGCCGGTTTAAAGTCCAATTAGTGTTTATTCACACTTGCAAAACAGAACAAAACTTCAGCCTTGGCTTAGGCCATGCAAAAAACATTACAAAAGTAATTCCTGCCCGGCTAGGCGTCTTCTAATACATTTGACGGACCCTAGCTATCCGGGTAACCATGGCTGCCTGGACCTGCTCTTGGCCCCCAGCAGCAAGACAGAGACCCTCAGTTACCTATCCTGTGAGAATGCAATATCTCGCTTTCAGCTCCCAGTAGGGTCTCTCCTACTGCTCTGGCCTGCAGACTAAATCAGGCCTAACGAGGGCCTGTGACCCGCACCTGTGGGCTTTCACAAACCCAGGACGAAGCCCGGCGGAGTAGGAGTGCCACTACCAGAGCCTACCCCTACTCCATAATAACGGCCAAGTACGGACATTACAAATGTGTCTGTGTTAGCTAGTCCAACACAGACAAAACAGACTATTCCTGCTTATCATGTCTGCATTAACCCTTGGGTAACTGCAGACATCCAGGGCTTTTACGCACACACCCTTCATCTGCCTGTAGACAGATACGGTTTTCCCAAATGACCTCTCACTTTCTTACATACCCTCCCCCTCAGTTCAGACCCAACCGGGGCAAACTCTGACATTAAGCAATGTCGTTCATAGTATTCATAGTATATAAGGCTGGAATGACGCAAGTCCATCAAGTCCAACCTTTAGAGAATTAATAAATGTTTTATCCCCATAACCCGTGATATTTTTTCATCTCCAGAAAGTCATCTCAGGCGGCTCTCTTGAACAGTCATCCAGTCCTCTCTTAACATGTACATAGAGTCCGCCATTAAAAACCTCCTGCGGCAGAGCGTTCATAGTTCACTGCTCGTACAGTGAAAGACCTTTTGTCTATGTTGATGGTAAAATCGCCTCCTCTAGTCCGTAAGGATGCCCCTGTGTCCTGGTCACAGGCCAGGTATAAAAAGATCTTGAGAGAGATCCTTGTACTCGGCATTCAGGTAATTTGTACATTGTAATGAGGTCTCCCCTCAGTCGTCTTTTTTTCTAACTGAATAATCCACAATTTTGTAACTGTCAGTGTATTACTAGTTCCCCCATTCCCCTATAATATCCGGTTGCTCTCTCTCTGCACCGTTCCAGCTCTAACTATAATCCTTTTTATACACTGGTGCCAGAAAAATGTAAACAATATTCCATGTGTGGTCTGACCAGGGATTTGTATAAGGGCAAACTATGTCTTTATCTGAGAATCTATTCCTCTCTTGACCATCCATTATTTTATTTGCTTTAGCAGCAGCCCCTGGCCTGGTCACTAAAATAAGTTTACCATCCACCAATACCCCAAGTCCTTTTCAGCTTCAGTTTTACTAAGTAATTGACCGTTTAGAACTAATTATAACTTTTTGTTACCATGGCCCAAGTGCATAACTTTACATTTATCTACATAAACCTCATCAACCATTTCTCTGCCCACTCCTCCTCACTTCCACGATCCCTCTGTAATGCAAAACTATCGACCTCAGTATTTATAACTTTACACAGCTTAGTATCATCTGCAAATATTGAAACTTGACTGTGTAAACCACTAAAGTCATTAATAAAAAATATTAAAAAGAATAGGCCAATACTGACACCCTGTGGCACTCCACTGGTACATCACCCAATCTCTAGATGTGCCATTAATGACCACCCTCTGTTTTCTATCACTAACCAATTACTTACCCAATACACAGCTTTTTCTACTATCTCAGCAGTCTCATTTTAATACCAACCTTTTATGTGGCACGGTGTCAAATGCCTTTGAAAAGTCCAGATATACAACATCACAGCGTCCCCCCAGATCCAAGTTCGGAACTTACCTCCTCGTAGAAACCAATCAGATTAGTCTGACAGGACCACGATCTCTCATAAACCCAAGGCATCCACATTGCCCTGTAGTTTCCCGGCTCTGTGCTCCACAGTAAAGCTGAAATTTTGGAGGGACAAAAACGCACCTAGTGACCCTGCATTCTTCTCCTTAGTTCTCCTCTCCACGTGAGAGGAGAGTGGTCAGTTATAGACGGAACTGTCGTCCCAGCAAGTAGTAACCGTAGGGATCTCTAATGCCCATTTTAATCGCCGGACATTCCTTCTCTACGATACTGTACTTTTCTCTGCTGGCGTGAGCTTCCTGCTCAGTGGTAATGGATGTCTTCTCCATTCACCTCCTGAGACAGGACAGCTCCCAGCCCTACATCTGACGCTACCGTCTGTACATAAACTCTCTCTTGAAGTTTGGCGTAATGAGGACGGAGATCCACACAACGCAGACTTCAAGGCTGAAAAGTCACCTTCTGCTTGTTCATTCCATCGCACCATGACCGGGCCTTTTACCCTCACAGGTCGGTCAGGGGAGCGGACACGGGTGCAAGTTTGGTATCAAACCGTCTTTAGTACCCCCGACAATGCCCAGGAATGCCCTGACTGTTTTGTGCTCACTGTTGAGCCAACCCTGTATAGCGTCATCTTGTTGACCTGAGGTTTAATATACACTCGACCAATCACATACCCCAAATAGTGTGTTTCCTCCATTCCCAGCGCACACTTCTTGGGTTTGGGCAGTCAGGCCGGGCCCGCTGCCCTTAGAGAGTTTACTACGGCCTGTACGCTTGGCCAGGTGACTCGCCCAGTCTTGGCTGTAGATGATAGTGCATCTAGATAGGCGGAGGCGTATCTCCTATGTGGCTTTAAACACTATTTCTCTAAACCGTTGAAAGGTAGCGGGGGGGGCCCCCATGAAGCCAAACGTAAAACAACATAGTGAAAAAGGCCCTCAGGGGTAACAAAGGCTGTCTTTCCTTAGCCCGATCGTGTCAGGGGTACCTGCCAAATCCTTTAGTAGATCCAGGGTGGTGAAGTACGGAAGCACCCCTAGTCCTCATCATAAGCTCGTCCACCCGGGGCATGGGGTAGGCATCAAACTTAGACACCTTATCAATTTTCTAAAATCGTTGCAAAATCGCAACGTCCCATCCGGTTTGGGAATTAGAAACATTGGATCTGGCCCACCACTTTTGGACTCCTCAAAACCCCTAGCTTCAGCATCTTCTGAACTTCTTCTGATATGCTTGTACTACGAGCTTCAGGGACTCGGTACGGCCTTAATCTACCCTTACCCCTGGCTCATGTGACAATATCATGTTTTAATTACAGATGTGTAGCCTGGCACTCTGAGAACACATCATGTATTTCTTGCTACAAACTCTCTAGCTCTCGCGTTGGCTCTTTGGTAAGGTATCGGCTATTCGCACTTCGCCTCCGGCACGGCTTACCTGCAGCCTTTGGGGTATCGGCAGCGCAGAGGTGGACTAGCCAACCATCTCTGTATGCAGACTCTCTCTGTCTTTCCAGGCCTTAACAGATTTTACATGATAAGTCTGCTCGGGTTTTCTCCGTCCGGGCTGCGTACCTGTAGTCCTATGTCCAGGAGAACGCCCTGGGATGTCTGCCATACACTAACTCAAAAGGCGAAAACGCAGTACAGGCTTGGTGAACCATCTCTGATGGCAACATTAAAATGGCAACAGTAATCCCAGTGCCTTCCCAATCCTTGTTTACCACCTTTTTTAGCATACTCTTTAAGTTTTGTTAAACCGTTCTACCAATCCATCCGTTGAGGATGGTACACATAGGTGCGTAACTGTTTAATTTATAGAGCCGACATAGCTCCTTGGTGACTTTGACTAAAAGGAGTACCCTGATCGTTGAGGATCCCTTGGGAATCCACCCAGGCAGAACATGGCAAACACTCTTTAGCAAATTAGTTTCGCAGAGGTGTGCCGGTTGGATGACCTCAGGATATCGGTTAGCATAGTCCATGACTACATATGCTGTTTCGCGCCCCCAGCAATTTAACCAAAGGACCGACCAACCATGGCGACCTTTTCAAAGGGTACCTCAATAAGGGCAGAGGTAACCAACGGACTTCGAAAGTGTACCATGGGAGCATGCAATTGACAATCAGGGCAAGTTCACAAGACCATTTTTACCCTATCGTACACACCGGGCCAATAAACTGCTGCAGATGCGTTCAGAGTTTTTGTGGTACCTAGGTGCCCTCCCATCACATGCTTATGTGCAGGTCTAACACCATCTGACGATATGGCTGGGTACCATTAACTGCTCTCCGCGGGTTTCACCGTGGACCTTACCAATGCGGTACAATAACTCCTGATATTATTACCACCACTCGAGGGAACAACTTATGCCTCACCTGGGTGCTGAGGTACACCATTAATCTCTAACCACATTTTCTCTGGCGCGGACCATGTGGGGTCCGGAGTTGTGAGGTACCAAAGTGTCCGATACCTCCAAATCCGACAACTGCAGTCCGGTCACACCTCCTGATTTCGCCTGCCATAACATCTAGGGGAAACATTAAACTTCCATCTTCTGTGGCGGTCACCCTACTACGTCAGGAACTCCAGAATCTGGTCATCAGGCTCGGGTTCAGAGATCTGACAACACAGGAAACAACCCCCAACTCTTGTTTTCCCCCCATAGAGTCCAGAACATTGGGAAGTCGCGTCCCAAAATAAGATCATGGGGCAAGTTCATGACAAACCGCTGTCCATCATGTAGCGTCTCTCCACAAGAGGTCTGGAGTTAATAACTGTGGTGGGGTAGTGCCTTTACGTCCACCATGGATGTGCACAGGACTCCAACTGTGCGCCCTGTGCGCGCCTTGGGGTCTGTGAGGGACCCATTATCAAGGTCACCCGACTGCCTGAGTCCAGGCAGGGCCAACGCTGGATGCCCTGCCACAGTCCCCCCGCAGCAGTGGCCTCAATCAGCAGAGTCGGGTACTAGTAGCTGTGTAAGACGGGACAGCATAGAGAGAAAACCCTTCGGTCGGAACTGCAGTCCTGGGCTCTGAGAGATTGGGGCAATGGGCTGCAATATGACCTGGCTCATGGCAGGTCAAAAGGTGGGAGCCTCCCCCCTCCTCCTCCCCGGGGTACTTCCCCGGACATGGGCGTTGTCCTGCCCGGCAAGGAATTTGGAGGGTGAAAAATACCTTCCGTGCCTTAAGGCCTGTCTTGGTATAAGGGGCTTCTTTGTTAGGGCTGGAGTGGCACAAAACACTATCTCCACCAACCCCACCAGCGCATCGGCATCAGACGGGTCCCGTGTCCCACCCATTGTTGGATCTCACCCGGCAAGGCCCTCAGGAACGGTCCAAAACAAACTTCTCGACCATCTGGGCTGGGCTTGATGTCTCCGGCTGAAGCAACTTGTCGGACCAAGTGAACAAGTTGGTGGCATCTGCCCCCTCTGTTGCTAGCGCATCCGGGTATCTCCAGCTATTCACTCTTTGGAGAGCGTAGATGGGATCCACTCCTAGTCGGGCAAGATCTCTGCGCCTTTACTATGGAGTAGTCTCCTCGCTCAGGTCGAGTATGTGCTGGGACAGCGACGAGACGGGGGCCAACATCTGTCCCATTGACTGACTGTGTCGAACCTCTCTCGGGTGGCCACCGCTCTCAAGCCACTGTCAGATAGGCCTCCCATCATCCTCGGCGTTCATCTTGGTGCATAGTCTTTGCGGACCTCTTTCCTGGCGTCCTTCACCGTCATTGCTGGGACAGTCCTTTGCTGAGCAGAGCGGTCAGGGCTGTTACCTGCTGGAGTCAGCAATCTGTTTGTCTCTTGCTGCTGCAACGTTGGACTGGACAAGCTGCTTGATAACTCCTCCATGGCTGTGGCTTGCAGCTTCAGTGCTGTCCAGGACATGCACTAGTGTATACTTCACTGCACTATGCCGCATCCAATCCACCATGTGTGGGGAATTGCTCTGGTAGTTGAACTGGTAGGGCAGTGCAAGGCAGTGACACACGGTCAGTTTTAAAGTCCAATTTAAAGTGTTTATTCACACTTGCAAAACAGAACACAAACTTCAGCCTTGGCTTAGGCACATGCAAAAAAACATACAAAAGTAATTCCTTCTAGCCTATAATAGTAACTCCTGTCTAATACATTTTGAACGACCCTAGTCTATCCGGGTAACCAGGCTGCCTGCACCTGCTTCTGGCCAGCAGCAAGACAGGAAGGCCCTCAGTTACCTTTGCTGTGAGAATAATCTCGCTTTTCAGCTCTCCAGGTAGGGCCTGCCCCTACTGCTCTGGCCTGCAGAATAAATCAGGCGTCTAAACGAGGCCTGTGACCCGACCTGTGGGCAATTCACAAACCAAGGACCAAAGCCCGGGGTGGAGTAGGAGTCCCTACCAGCCTACACCCTAATCTCATAATAAGCAGGCCCAGTACGGGCACTTCAACATGTGTCTGTTTAGCTAGGTCCAACACAGGACAAAACAGACTTTCTGCTTATATCATGTTCCGGCATTAACCCTGGGTTACTGCAGACAACCCAGGGCTTTTACCACACACCCTTCATCTGATCCTTAGGACAATAGGGTTTTCACAAATGACACATCACTTTCCTTACCGAAGTATTTATAATTGTGAGTTTGCACCAGAAAAGAACAGGATTTTCCGACTATCCCAGACTCCCTCCGTCTTATTTTGGCGCAAGTTGGTGGGCGTGCCCTAACTTTCCACATTATCTGTCAGCATTTAATGTGTATTTTAATCGGCATTTTTAGGCTCACTTTTTGGCGGCACAATAGAGCAAGGAAAAATTTGGTCAGAGATCAATTAAGCGCGTCTCATGGAGATTTTGGGCCACACCTCATTGATGTCAGGCAATTTTTTGGCGGCACGGCTGATTATTACCGTCTACCATTATTTACTTACAGGCTTAGCCCACTTTAAAACATCGGGCTTGTCTTTTTTTCGGGAGACTCCTCTACACAGGCACGAAGAATGTCCCCAAGACTGGGTATCAGTAACGGAAGCAAGAGACTAGCCGGTTTCAGGCGGGAAGGTTTATTATGGGCACAGGACCCCACACAGTTCAGTATGACCACCATTCCAGATCTTGTGTACCGGTTCCAAAGGCTGGTTTCTGAGCTGGCTAACCATGTCAATGTTCTTTCACAATGCAAGGCCTAAGCTGCTACAGCACCAACAGACCCTTCTCTCTCAGAAACCTAGGGTAAAAATGTTGCTCCTGGATCATTTCTCAGGTGACCGTGAGAAATTTTAAATATTACAGAAGTTATGCTTACTATAGTCATGCGGGAGTTACGCTTTCTGTTGTCCAGGAGCAGAGGAATGGTTGCCCTAGGAACAGTTTTTTCAATCCTTGGGATCCATTTTTTTTATACTGTCTTCTGTGTGATAACAATGTGACTATATTGAATAACTGTTAATATATTGGCTACTGTTGTAGCCCTGGTACTGTGACAAATCTGCGGCAACTGTGTGATGCCATCATGTCAATATGGACCAAAATCTCTGAGGAATGCTTCCAGCACCTTGTTGAATCTATGCCACGAAGAATTGAGGCAGTTCTGAAGGCAAAAGGGGGTCCAACCCGTTACTAGCATGGTGTACCTAATAAAGTGGCCGGTGAGTGTATATATTTTCAGAATAACTTCAGTTGAACCTGAATTTGGATTACGTGTGGATTCTTTGTGGATTTTTTATCGACATATCTTTTATGGATACATTTTGAGAACTCTACGGATACATAGTAGTAATAATAATTAACGGGGTTGTGAGTGCAAGGGCCCAGCACACATACTATTTCCGATATATTTGGCTATATTGTGATGTTTCAATATATACTATCCTGATATATTATGCTACACTCTGACATTTTGTGATATATCAACCTGTTTTATTATATTGTTTTATTAAAATAAAAATAAAATCTTTATATAACAAAGTCGAGGTAACAGTCTTATTGGGATATTTGCTTTCCTTAGAATTTTTGAGTTTCTGTTTTTTACTTCCTTCATTCCAAAAGCCATTTTTCTGCTTACAGAAATGTGGGCTTAGCATGTGGGTTCGGTTTTTACAGCTTTCACTGTGTGCTCCAAATGATACCTCCCCTTTATTCTAAATTTAAATAGGCTTTATGTTTTAGTAGATTTAAAAAATGAAATCTTTAGTACAAAAGAATTATATTTATGTGTGGAAGATGCAAAACTGCCATATTTAGGCAATATTTTCTGTTACAGTGCCGGGAACCCTCTTTCTTATATTTTGATATAATGGGCGTTTTGGGAGGTGGTGATACTTAACGTGTTTATGATTTTTACTGTTTAATTTTAGATCTGTTATAGGGAAATGGGGTGCTTTAACCCCCTGGGGGGTCTGATTGCTCATACAATATACTGCAATATTGCTCTATTGCAGTATTGCTCGTTGGCTCAGTATAATGTCATTTTCTGCTGGAACAATTTTTATTTTTTGTCAAGCTATAGAATGGACATATAGAAAATTGGCACTAGTAGATAACATTGGCAGTTGGACATTTAATGATTAAACAAAGGTTTTATTCCATATCACTACGATAGACATCAAATTCATAAAACCACCCCCCAAAAATACAGTATTTGCCAAAGAAATACATACGTATATTCCTAAAAGATGCAACGAAGGGAAAATGCAGCTTAAGAGCAATTTTATTAAAAACAACTCTCATACCTGCGGTATTGCGGTCCCCCACTTAAATGGGTCCAGGAGGTGAAAACAGGGCTGCAGGTCTCCAAAACAGCACCCACACCGACCATGGTTCTGCCAGTACTGCAGCCAGCTGTACAGAATGAATGGAGCTTAGTTGCACAATACCACACACAACCCATGGTCAGGTGAGGCTCTTTTTGGAGACTGCAGCCATGTTTTTTCCACCTCCTGAGAACCCCTTTAAGACGGACCCCCTTACGAGACCGCTAGTCAAAGATGGACCCTCTACTGCCACTTAATGGGCCTCTGGGCAAGCTCTGTTGAAGCTTTAACTATATCCCAGGCTGCAATGAATCAGCTATAAGAGTGTCGTAATGAAGACTTTATTGATAACTTCCTTGAGTCACCATTACAGCAAAAAAGTTGGGACCTCCAATTGTCACAAAAAAAAAAAAATTGTCCTAGAACGTACAATTATAAAATAACAGTTTTGGTTTACATACAATTCAACCTTAAACAGCTATGGACCCTATCTTGTACGTAACACGGGGTACTACTGTTACGTATATAATGGAGTATAAGCCTGGTTTTTCAGCCAAAAAAATTGTGCTGAAAAACCCTAACTTGGCTATACTGGTCTACATAGCATACACTATGATGATCAACGGTGTATGTGAACGGGAACGCTCGGGGACTGAAGATGCGAGCCTAGCTAGCTAGCAACAGAGAAAAAAACATGGACAGGTGGCAATCTGGGAATACAGTGGCGCTGTAAAAAAAAATCTTAAGAGTAGGGGTGGAACCATCAACACCATAGGTGGTCCAAGAATAAATTACTATAAATGTCCCCTATTACAAAACTATAACACTATAATTGACTGCCCCCCATTGTACAAATATAACTACTTTAATACGCCCACCTTTGTACAAGAATATCACCACTATAATCTGCCTCTATGTACAAAAACAGTATATACTGCCCCATATACAATAACTACTTAATACTGCCCTCAATGTACAAGAATAGAACTATTATAATCCTGACCATGATCACAGATATAACTACTATATAATCCCCCCTTATGTACAGAATATACCTACTATAATACTCACCCTCCTTGTCCAAAACATAAACTAACTATATACTGCCCCCCCTATGTAAGAAGAATATAACTACTACAATAGTCTGATTGCTCATACAATATACTGCAATATTGCTCTATTGCAGTATAATGTCATTTTACTGCTGAACAATTTTATGGTTGGCAAGCTAATAGAATGGACATAATAGAAAATTGGCACTAGTAGATAACATTGCAGTTGGACATTTAATGATAAAAAAAGGTTTTGTCCATATAAAATACATAGAAACATCAAATTCATAAAACCCCCAAAAATACAGTATTACCAAAGAAATACATATGTATATATCCTAAAAGATGAAAGCTAAGGGAAAATGCAAAGCTTAAGACAATTTTATAAAAACAACTCTCATACTGGCGTATACAGGCGGTCCCCTACTTAAGGACACCGACTTACAGATGACCGCTAGTCAAAGATGGACCTCTCTGCCCACTATGGCCTCTGGTGAAGCTCTCTGAATGCTTTACTATAGTCCCAGGCTGCAATGATCAGCTATAATGTGTCTGTAATGAAGCTTTATTGATAATCCTTGGTCCCATTACAGCAAAAAAATTTGAAACTCCAATTGTCAAAAAAAAAAAAAAAATGTCTAGAACTACAATTATAAAATATACAGTTTTGGCTTACATACAAATTCAACAAAGCTATGGACCCTATCTTGTACGTAACCTGGGGACTACCTGTATACCGTATATACTGGAGTATAAGCCGAGTTTTTCAGCACAAAAAATGTGCTGAAAAACCCTAACTTGGCTTATACTTGAGTCTGACATCAGCATACACTATGATGTCAACTGGTGTATGTGACGGGGCCGCTCGGGGAGCTGAAGATGGAGCCTTAGCTGGAGCAACAGAGAACAAACACGGACAGGTGCAATCTGGGAATTAACAGTGGCCCTGTAAAAAAAAATCTTAAAGGGTCCCATTAGTAGGTGGGATCAACACCATTAAGTGTGGTCCAAGAATATAATTACTATAATACTGTCCCCTATGTACAAAAATATAACCACTATAATACTGCCCCCCATGTACAAGAATATAACTACTATAATACTGGCTGTTTTTGGAAGACTGCAGCCATGTTTTTCCACCTCCTGAGAACCCCTTTAAGGACACCGACTTACAGATGACCGCTAGTCAAAGATGGACCTCTCTGCCCACTATGGCCTCTGGTGAAGCTCTGTGAATGCTTTACTATAGTCCCAGGCTGCAATGATCAGCTATAAGGTGTCTGTAATGAAGCTTTATTGATAATCCTTGGTCCCATTACAGCAAAAAAATGTGAAACTCCAATTGTCAAAAAAAAAAAAAAAATTGTCTAGAACTACAATTATAAAATACAGTTTTGGTTTACATACAAATTCAACTTAAGAACAAAGCTATGGGCCCTATCTTGTACGTAACCTGGGGACTACCTGTATACTGTATATACTGGAGTATAAGCCGAGTTTTTCAGCACAAAAAATGTGCTGAAAAACCCTAACTTGGCTTATACTCGAGTCTCACATCAGCATACACTATGATGTCAACTGGTGTATGTGACGGGACCGCTTGGGGAGCTGAAGATGGAGCCTGAGCTGGAGCAACAGAGAACAGACAGGGACAGGTGCAATCTGGGAATTAACAGTGGCCCTGTAAAAAAAAAATCTTAAAGTAGGTGGGATCAACACCATTAAGTGTGGTCCAAGAATATAATTACTATAATACTGTCCCCTATGTACAAAAATATAACCACTATAATACTGACCCCCATGTACAAGAATATAACTACTTTAATACTGTCCCCCTATGTACAAGAATATAACCACTATAATTCTGCCTCCTATGTACAAGAATATAACTACTATAATACTGCCCTCCATGTACAAGAATATAACTATTATAATACTGCCCCCTATGTACAAGAATATAACTACTATAATAATGCCCCCTTATGTACAAGAATATAACTACTATAATACTTCCCTCCTATGTAGAAGAATATAACTACTATAATACTGCCCCCCTATGTGCAAGAATATAACTACTACAATACTGCCCCATATGTACAGGGATATAACTACAATGATACTGCCCCCTACGTACAAGGATATCAATACTATAATACTGCCCTCTATGTAAAGGGATATAACACCTATACAGCACCCCAATTAATGATAATAGAAAACTTTCCCTAATTAATAATATTAGAGTTTGTGACAGGCAGATGTTTATCTGTGACTGATGTGGCCTGGGACCATCCCTTCCAACAGCAGTGTGAGCGCGATCGTTATGCCCCAGGGCCTGCTGGCTATATACTAGGGGGCAGCTGACTATATACTGCGGGCAAGGGGCTGCTGGCTATATACTGGGGAGGTTGTGACCAATGCATTTGCCACTCTAGGCTTACACTCGAGTCAATAGGTTTTACCAGTTTTTTGTGTTAAATTAGGTGCCTCGGCTTATACTTGGGTTGGCTTATAGTCAAGTATGTATGGTACTTGTTGTGTTTCCACGCATCTAAAAATAGTATCCAAAGTCGATATAGTATAAAAAGTAATGCGTGCCAAAGTCGTATTGATTTGTACAAGCAACTCCTATATTAGTATTTGCACATATTGCATGCGTACCTGTCTTATCAATAAAACTGATATACTATATGCTGAAAACTATGCTCCGTTGTTCTTCGATTGTTGTTATACCTTATCGATTGGGACACAGTCTATCACAGTGGTGGCGAACCTATGGCACGGGTGCCAGAGGTGGCACTCAGAGCCCTTTCTGTGGGCACTCAGACCATTGATCCCAAGACAGAGCTCACCAAACAGGACCAAATTCACCAAATCACCAAAATGTCAATGACACTTTATTGGATGTTGGGAACTACTGTAAAAGTGACAAAGTGTTGATAGAACTGCAGTATCTTTGGAGGTCATCCTACTGGACCCTACATTCTTACTGTACAGAGAGACCCTGGTGAGAAGCTACAATGATAGTCTGAATGTGCCCTCCTTCTTTCAACTGTATTAGTGGCCTCAAGGGGCCGATACGATTGATAGATGTTGAAGAACAGGTAGCAATAAGTTACTGCTTAAAATGCAATGTTGGCACTTTGCGGGAATTAAGTAGATTTTGGTTATAGTTTTGGCACTCGGTCTCTAAAAGGTTCAACATCACTGGTCTATCAGGTGCTCTGTTACAAATGCTGGATAGTATATAAAGATATAAAAATATGCCATTTACTGTGCTTTTACCAAAGAGCCTCCAATTTTGCCACAGATGCCCCTGTGCATGCCCTTGAGCAGTGCGTGGTACTCCACAGGTTTCAGAGGGGCAGGATACTTAGAAGCAATTTCAACTATATTACTTGCCATAAGCAGGTAAGAAAGACAAATGCAGAATTTGTATGGTAAAACAAAAGAAAATTGATAGTTACTCTAGATAAAAAAAAAATACACCTCAATGTAAAGTTAAAAGTGTTATGGATCGGCTGATCATGTGGTACATGTTTGAGAGTTATTATGTGCTAGCAGGGGCGCACCACCCATGAGGTGACTTGAGAAAGTCGCCTCAGGACGGCAGCAATGCTGCTTGATGGGGCAGCATCTTGGGTCAGCGCTGCCCCCACTCTGTAAAATACTATCTGGCCGCGACCAAGGAACATCCGGTCCCTGGCCACGGCCAGTGAATTTGCATTTAAACCCCCCCTCCCCCCAAAAAACATGATATCCCCACCTTCGGCTTCTTCTCCCCTGTGACTCCATCTTCTTTCCAGCCTCAGCGCACAAATCATAATGTCACGCGGTGTCGTGGCCAAGTGACGTCATAGTTATGCGCTCGCGTGCCTCCGGCTGCCTCCTGGCCCACAAGAAAAGGCTAGGCCCCGGTGGGGGATGTTTGCACATCCAAGATGGTGGCACCCACTGGCAGGGCTGTTAATTTTTTGGTCACCATTGCTGTAAGGGGTTTGTTTGTTTTTTTTTGGGGGGGGGGGACCAAATGTAATTTTTAATAGCACAATTCAATTTCATATTTCATATGTCCTACTGTGGAACCCTTTCTGTTCAGTATATTTAAAAATGACACAATTGACATTTTTTTTTTTGTATTAAAGTGTTCGCCATTTATTGTTGAACCTAAAATAACACAACAATCTTTTTGAGCAAAATTTTACTAGGGCCACCTCGCACCAATTTCTGCAACTTTACATGTTCTTTCTAGTGGCAAACTGCTTACACAAGGTACGTATAATTCGTCGCTCCACATCTGTGTCACATGTGACCTCTTTTGGTGGCATTGCTGCACTAGTCATCATGCAACACAAATTAGGGGGGCGTTTTGGTGCTCAGTGCGGATCGCCTTGATAGCTGTGCTATAAATGGACTCCTCCGATGTAGTTCCCAGGGGGTTCCCTCAGATTCAGATGGTAAGAATATGAGAATGCACCAAAATCATTACATCGTCTGGCCCCCTCTTGCACCTACACGGCAAACTGCACTTATGGAATTTAGCACTTTTGTTAGTAAATGTGCCCTTTGTCTTGGTAAGACTACACCAACACTATACCCACATTTTATAGCGTGTTTTTATTTAAACACATCCTTTCCTATCGGTTGAAACTGGCCGCCAAAAATGACCACAAAGTCGCGTTATTAAGAAATGCTAAAACAAAGAGAAGAACCATTCAATTGCATCATTGTTATTTCATTCATTAGATTATTTTAAAGAATAAATCCTCACAATACTAAAAACAGGCCAGTAAGGGCACTATTGAACTATTTATTCTCTCTGAAAATGTGCTTTATTTTTTTTCATTTTTTGTTACCAGTATTTCAGTTTGGGCAACTATATTCAACAACGTTTTAAATATGAGATAAAATGGTCTTCATTACCTGAACACTTAGCTATGGAGTTAAATGCCTGGAATGTGAAACGTAACCACCGTATAAAACATTGTAAATATTAGATAAATGACGTTCGACGCTATAATATATAATAATATATAATATATTTACGTCATATATTCTAAAATGAACAATGTCCACTGTGACCTAATCTTACCTAATGATAGTAAAACGACTTAAAAAATGCTAAGTGTATTTTACTGTATGTGTGAAGATAAGTGAAGTCACAGGCACCCAGGATGTGCAACTTTCAACACTTTTTACAAGTGCCTTGACAAGTACAGGAGATGCAAGGATGTGGGACGAGCTGATTATCATTTGTGGAGCCGCCTTCTCTGGACCTGTGATTCAGGACCTAGAGGGAAGCTATAATATTTTCTCCCTTCTTTTAATCTGTATTTTGTGTCCACAGGACGCCAATTGTTTGAACTTGTGACAGAGCAGGGACCAATAAGTGGCATTTGACACTTTGTTAAGAATATGTGCTTTATGTTGTAGTTTGGGCACTCTTAAAAGGTTTCGTCACCACTGTCTAAGGGCTTGTTACAATCCCTTAAAGAAACCTGTCAACCACGACGCCGTTAACCCTTCCCGACATGCGCCGTAATGTATGGTTGCCGCGTCGGGTGCGAGTGCATGGAGAGGGCCTGCATAGCATGTTGGAGCAAAGACTTACCGATACACCACCCTCGATCGGTTCCTGAGGGCTCATGCTCATTAACAAACACCTATGAGCTCGAGCCCCTCAGGCTTATTTGCTAATGCTAATAAGCCTCTGCGATCTCGTCCAAAATGGTCGGACATGCGCAGCTACGGGTATTAATCTTCCTCTCTGGCCCGGTGCATATCAGGAGGGAGAAACGCGCACAGCTCATGCGGCAGCAAGCGCATGTTTTAATGACGCAGCCTGGCCGGAGGCTGGGTGCATGCTTGACTAGTCAACCCGTAAGGCCTCTAACTAGTAAGATAATTGGATTAAGGGGATATTTCAGCATGTTCGGGGACTGACAACAAAAACCAGGCGTTAAAAGGACATGTCTGGACAGCATTTACTACACCTATAAGGTATGTTTAGGGGTTTTAAAAACAGGCTCCCTGGTGCAGGTTCCCTTTAATAATATTTTGCTTTTTTTGGTGACAAAAGTTGAAAAATGGCGGAAGGACCCTTTGTTCATTTTTATTTTCTTGCGGGGGTAAAAAAATTGGAGACAAAGGCTTTTTGTAATGTATAGTAATGGGTATTTTTTCACATTTCAAATCTACAAAAGACACACTCCTGAAAGCTCACTGCATGCAGAATGAGATTTTTGAGTAAATGGGTGGCACCCTTGTAGAACTCCCCATCATCTTCCCTTTGATGGGGATGATTGTTATAGTTCTAGATAGTGATTTTTATTTTTATTTATTAATGGTTTACTTCCATCATCAATTGAGTTTGGTCTTTACCTGAAATAGATGGAGCTTCATATATGTTACGAAAGGCTTACAGCACCTCCAGGGTGAAGATTGTAAACCTCTGCCTGCCCTCTGCGGATCAGAAGTTCTTTATGCAAATGAGCCTAAGGCTCCAGGCTTCTTACAACCATGGAGCCCAAAGCCCAAAGACCCTTCAGGCTTATTTGCATAATTCGAAAAGCCTTTTAAAAAAAAAAAACCAGGGCATAAGAAAAGAACAGATCCTAGCGGAGGGGGCACAACGTTCGCTTATGTTCATGGGCTTTGTTTTTACAATCCTTGATCCTGGTGGTAGATGTCCTTTAAACACAAAACAAAGGAAACCTAGTTACAATGTAATTCGTTTACAACAGAACACGTTGGACGAGGCTACACCCCAGAGACGGATTTGAAACCCAAAGAAATGGAATTAATAAAAACGCATTGGTGTCTCAAGGTCAGCCTTCACATGCACCAAGAAGTAGTGAAAGAATTGACTGTGGCTCAAGGCGGAGGCGAATCTGAAAACCATCGGAAATGCAGATAAGCAAAGTGCAGCACCTGCCAGGAGCAACCAGTCTGGGAGCATCACGATCCTCGTTTGACCATACAACTGAAACAAGACCGAATCCCATCAGACGGGACGGTATACGAAGCAAACGTGGTGGCGCACATAGAGACGGGTAATCAAGTCTCCCCATGTCAACAAGCAATATTATTACTGGCATTGTACTTGTCCACAACATGCCAGCAAAATAGCAGAAGAGCGCCTCCCAAACCTTTCCATTTTTTTAACTGTACAACACAATTTTGAATGTTTTATCAATACGTATGTTTGATCTTTTTCTCATAAATCAAGTATTAGATGCGTATACAAGTGATAATGCTTTTGCTTTTTTTTTCAAATTTTTGCAAAGTAAAAAAGTATGTTGTTGGCCTATTTAAAAAAAAAAAATGGAAGAGACAAAGGGGGGAAGATATGGCATACACGCATATAAATTCCTCTGCTGTTTTCATTAACTCTTAAACGGTTGGCCCAGGACCATGAGTTATTCTTAAACAAACACTTCAGGCTCATTTAGGTTATAAACACCAACCCAAACCTCCTACAAGCGAATCAACATGTCAGTTAAGTTTTAGCAGTAACTTCAGTCTGGTAAATTCCTGCATGCATATTAACAAATTGTGTAAAAAAAACTCACCAAGAGTATATTTAACTTGTCATTCATTCCTCAGTATAAACTGCTTTTGTTTGTGTCGGCCTCAAAAGTTTGTTATCACGAACACTATACGTGAAAAAAAAGCATAATGAAATTAACTTACTCTTAACTGTTCATTTTATCATCCGTAAATGAACGAAGACATGACCACTTCAGACTTAATACCATAGGGGTGGGATCCTACCTTGCTGCTTACTTCCCTCCTCAGTCCTCACCTTTTTTGGTGGAAAGCTCTGTCTTCTTGGAGCTTTGGAGATATCAGAGCGATGGGGAGAGGCACGGGAGGTTTCGTTTTTGTTATTTTTTTATTTTTTAAAGCCGTCACTTACAGTCGTTCACATGAGGCCTCAATTGGTTGCAGAAATTCCACAATAAAAGATTTTGTAGAATTAAAAAAGAATTATTCTAAAGGTTATTCTAAAATATTGAGACAAATTTTTACCCCTTTCCTCCAAACCCACTGAGTACCCAACATATAAAGGCCATTTTCTGCGGCTGCTGTTCTGCCACGGTCCTTACTATGAGCTTCTGAACTTGATTGTACTATGGCATGAGTAGGAAGACACGATATGTGTGAGTAACTGGATAAGAGGCAGATTAGAAAGAGAAGAGGAAACCGATACAAGACGACACATGTGTGAAAGCAGTTCTGGTTGGTAAACGGCTCACCTTTCGGGGAGGACACAACGGGAACAAACTCTCGTATAGTAAAGCTTAGTAGGTAGTGGCTTCGGCAGCCAGTCCTGGTTTTTTTTTCCGCAATAACTTCCGTCGGAGAACAGAGTAGTAAAATATAAGACAATTTTCCAGCTATCAGCGCGCCAATCACTCAGAATAGTTCCTTTTCATAAATGAGTATCTTATTCATAGGCCGGAATACTAAGCGTTTCGACCCTGGACCGGCTCGAACGCTTATTATTCGGCCTATAATAAGATATTCATTTTATGAAAAGAACTATCGATGATTGCGCCGCTGGAGACCGGAAAATGGTCATATTTTCTACTCTGGATAAGGATGCAGAGATAGGGGGACTTTATAGAAATGTCTTAGTTAAAACTGTTCGCCAGTTTGCTCAAGGAAACCAATCAAGATCACTGTAACGACGGCAGACAGTCACTGAATGAGACGAGAGACTCAAGATAAAATGCATTAAATATTTTTTTCTTAGCTACCCAAAAAAGAATGGGTTAACAGGATTTATTTACTATCCCGGGCAACGCTGGGAGCTACAGCTAGAATGGAAGAACACTGTTTATTACTCCTCTAAAACTGTCCTGTAACAAAGAAGCCCAATAGATCTACATCTGCAACATGTGCAAAACCCCCCCACTATTTAAGACGAAAGAAGAATTTAAACTCAATCACAACTGTCCCTGTCTTTTGATCACTGTCTCGTGTCGTAGCGATGTCTCTTGCTAATTTGCTGTATTTTTTCCCGCCACGAAAATCACATGGCGCAGGATCATCTCCACATTCAAGACCTCCTAGTACTGCTTAGCACGAAAGTAATCTTATCTTATGCGTATATCCAGCTAGATGCAGGTAATAGAGCTAACACTTACTTACGGTGGTTGTGCAAAGTAAGCAAGCCTGCTGGGTCTGATCATCTATCAGTACATATATAAACGTTGCAGGAGGTAGAATAAACACTCAAGTTTTTTCACTACGTTGGAGGGCGTCTGTCGTCATTTTTTGGATGCTATTGGAACTCTGGCCTGGTGAGATGAGGTAACACCCATAACCTCTGCTATAAAAGGACTGTGCTGCTCTATGTCTTCTTTCTTTGTATATCACTCACCGTCCCACTTTATTAGGTACACCATGGCTGCTAAACGAGGAGTTTGACCCCGATTTTGCCGTCAGACCTGCCTCCTTTCGTCGTGGCAAGGATGCAACCGGCAGGTGCTGGAAGCATTCCACAGAGATTGTTGGTTTGAGTCCATATTAACCTCATGAGTGCTCACACATTGCTTGCAGATTTGGTCGGCTGGCACATCCATGCTGCGAATCTCCCGGTCCATCCACAGAGTACAAGTGAAACTAAAGTCAGGTTCAGAACCAGTCTGAGAGGAGTCCAGCTTGTTATGACATGGTGCATATCCTGCTGCAAAGCAGCCTATCATATGTTGGGTACATTGTGGTCATAAAGATGGACATGGACAGCAACAATACACAGTAGCGTGGTTGCAACGATCTCAAGTTGGTACCAATGGGCCAAGTTGCAAGAAAATATTCCCCCCACCATGACCCCACCACCACCCAGCCTGAACCGTTGATACAAGGCAGGATGGATCCATGCTTCATGTTGTTGACTCCCAATTCTGACCCTACCATCCAATGTCCGCAGCA
Organism: Engystomops pustulosus; assembly: GCA_019512145.1. Taxonomy (NCBI): domain Eukaryota; kingdom Metazoa; phylum Chordata; class Amphibia; order Anura; family Leptodactylidae; genus Engystomops; species Engystomops pustulosus. The sequence continues at coordinate 165,572,521 of CM033643.1, read as the reverse complement.
GAAATCGAGACTCATCATACCGGCAACGTTTTTTTCCCAATCTTCTACTGTCCATTTTTGATGAGCTTGTGCAATTGTAGCCTCATTTTCCTGTTCTTAGCTGCACAGATGGCACCCGGTGTGGTCTTCTGCTGCTGTAGCCCTCTTGCCCGACTCAAATTTAGTGAACGTACTCGTTTTCCTGCGTCCAGAGATGCTCTCTCTGTCTACCACCTTGGTGTAACGGGTGGCGATTTGATTCACGTTGCCTTTCTATCAAGCATCGCCCCATGTCTGCTGCCCATTCATCCTCTCACCGTTCTGGCATCAACAAGGCATTTTATCCGCCCACAGAACGCGCGCTCACTGGCTGTTTTTTAGACCTGTTCTTTTTCGTACCAGTCTCTGTAAACCCTAGAGATGGTTGTAGCGTGAACCTCCCAGTAGATCACAGTTTCGGAAATCTCAGACCCCTTCTGGCAACCACAACCATGCCACGTTCACAAGGCACCAAATCACCTTGCTTCTTTTTCTTCCCCATACTGATCTCGGTTTGAACTGACAGGAGGTTGTCTTGACATGTCTTACATGCCTAAAGCGACTGAGTTGTGCCGTGATTGGCTGATTAAATTAAGTGTTAACCGAGCAGGGTGGACAAGTGTACCGTATAAGTGGCCGGTGAGTACATATCTATATATAGCCTACATATGACAGTATATACACCAATAGGAGTGTCAAAAAAAAAACCTTTTCCAACTTTGGTTTGTAACTTTACAAACTAGAACCCACAAAACAAAATTTAATAAGTTCCTTAAGTTAATTTTTTGACTTAGTTCTAATGTCATGAAGTGAGGGGGAAATGTCAGAAACTCTATTATGACCACAGAATCCAATTAATTTTGGAGAAAATTGCTCCCTTACTTATATAAATGTGGGGTAATGAGTTTTTTTACATGGCAGCTGTGGAGCCAAGTGATCAAGGTTTACTGGCAATGTACAGAGAAAAAATAATTCCCCTCCCACCCCCCGACAAAGAGGGGTGTGAATGAAAACTAATTAAAAAGAATCTGTCTGACTCAAGCTATACAGTCTTCACATTAAAGGGATTTTCCTATGAAACAAGTGCAACACCCTTGCCAATGTAGCTTGCAGCCTGTGTAGGGTCTGATCAGCCCCACAGCAGTCACTACTACATAACACAGATGAACACTGCAGGCAGTAAGCTCCTGGTAAGGCAGGAGTTAAGTAGTAATGTGATGTAAGATTTTGTCATCCAATATCACATATGTAATATCTTGGTATTGTGAGCTGAGATTTATCATCGGAGGATAGGCCACCACCTGACCGGTGGGAGTAATAAAACTCCTGGTCATGAAACGTCTAAATTCCATGTAAGGAAGATCCAGTCGACTTCAGAAGAGTCATTGCAACCCATCTACACCATAACCAAGCATGGAGCTCATGCTCCTTTCTGAAGATTGTAGTTAGTTAGTGAGAGGAAATGGGTGTCATCCTACCTTCAAAGGGTGTATCTGAGAGCACCCAGACACAGCGAAGCATCCTGCTAGACACAGCTACCTCCAACCTGCCCTTTGCATCCAGGCTGGTGATCGACTCTTTGGCTCCCTCCCAAATGCATCGCCAGCAATTCTACTACCATTTGTCAAGGCCCGTGCTACTGTTCCTGTCGGTTCCAATCAACGACGTAAGTGATTTTTTTTCAAGTCTGCCGCCTCCGTCTGTCCCTGCTACTACGGCTGTCAACATCACGGGCGGGCAACCCTTCATCCACACACAGAGACGCATACTCTCCAGACACCAAAGGTTGCCCCAGGGAGATCGCTATAGCAGCTCTCCTCATCAGTTCGTCACTTCTTGCCCACACCACCTGCGGAGACCTGCCCGCCTGTAGGAACCACCCTCCGTTTCCCCTCACCAAGCATCCGTACACTCGTGCTAGGCGAACCGCCATCCACGCAGGTCACTGCGGGCCCCGGCTGTCTCCCAGGCCCTCAAGAAAATCTAGGCCCGGTTGGGGGAATGTGGCACAGTTTTGGTGCCTAATCCTCAGTGATGAAGACAACCCACAGATCATGAGAAAGTTAGGGATTCTGTGGTAGGTCTTAATCCTTGACTGTTCCAGGGGTGAACCTCCTAGAAATAAAACACATATCACATTGCTGTTTGTCTGTATTCCCTTATCTTACCACCCCTTGAATTTTTCTCACTTTTTAGATTTTTAAATCTCCTTATACGTAATTTATTTTATTGATACTTTGTTGCTACTAATCACATAAATAATATCAAGTAAGTTAAATCCCAAACTAGTTTGGACACGTCTTTTACTAAATTTCCTACGTGCCTTTACTGCCTACTCCGCAGGTTTTTTTTGCTCATTTCTGCGTTCTCCAACCTCAAAATGCTATAACTTGTTTCACTTTTTTCTCTCTCAGATCTGTATGAGGGTACTGGAAGCTGGGAAAAAATTCCAATGCGTGGTAAAATTGGCAACAAAATGCATTGCGTCACTTTCGTGTTGAGGACATTTTTTTTACGACTTTTCATTTCACACTGTGTGCTCCCAATAACCTCTGCTTTATTCTTGGTTCGATATGTATCTTGGAGATACCAAATTTTATATAGGTTTTATGCGTTTAAGTACATTTTCATACATTTTTCGAAATGAACAATGTTTTCATTGCCTACCATTTTGAGGACTGTCGACATTCGATCACTTTTTAATTCATGTTTTTATGTGATGTAAAATGGTGTAAGTAGTAGTCCCGTAGATACACACGCCAGGAGAACATCCTTTATAATATTTTGAAGATCTGCATTTTGGAACACACGATATCTACCATTTTGTGAGTTTTACTGTTTTTATTTACCGTTTATATCATTTTCTCAGTTATATGAAAGAGGATTGATTTAAAATGTTTTTTAAAAACCCTAGATGGTGAGATCGTTCCTACTATCTGCATACTACTGTATCATCACTTGATTCATCTTCGCTGATACTTACTTTAGTCTTGATACTTTAGTGCTGTGTGCAGACTCTCGATGGATCTGTAGAGGTAGTGTTCCATGTCTGTTAACTGATAAAATTGGACTGCTGCTGTGGTCCCCGCTCCTTTCATGACATTTTAGAACTATCACATCTTGGACTTAAGGACTTTTTTAATTTTTCGTTTCTTGTGGTTTAGTTTGTAAATTACTGTGTATGTCAAACGACGCAGTGGAGCTCGCCATTAAGAAAGGACGAAAGAGCGTATATGCATTATCCGGTAACTCAGAGTTTGCAGACGGCATGGTGAATGTGATCTACAACAAGTCCAATATGCAGATGGCATATCATGTTGGGAAAGCAAAAGGAGGCACAGGTACATGAGAGAAATAATATGTCACATACTACTATGGAGCATATTTATGAAAAATGGCCAACCCTTCAGTACCGTTACCCTTTTAATTTTTGACGAGAAGAGTGAATACAAGTGATGATCAGTCGATCCAAGGTTATGTGCTCCCCAGACAGGAGAAGTTTTTTTTTCTAAAACTACAGAACTTAACACAAAAGAACCTACAACAGTGAGTATCTCTTCCTTATAACTGAGGCGAGAACAAGCCGCTGCTTACACTGTGGTGCGCGGAACTCCAAGGGCGAATGCGCTTGAAAGAAACCACAACTATCTAGTAGTAAGGACAATGGATAAATACAAATCCTTCCCCGGACTTTCTGGTCGGTCGTGGTAAAACTAAATCTTTACTGCACAAGTTACGTGTATCTACGTACTGTATGCAAAACTTGCAGCTACAATTAAAACAGTGAAGTATACTACAATCTACAAACAGCGACTACAAGCGGCAAATTCAATTGTTTGATACAAAAAAGAAAAAAGCAATACACCACCACCGTCCACTTTATTAGGTACACCGTCCACCTGCTCGTTAACCCTTAATTTCTATCAGCCAATCAGGTGTGGCGACTCCTCCAATTACTCTCAGCTCACAATAGGATATTACATATGTGATGGCTGCCAGATTACCATCACTTTAATACTACACCCTGCCCTTACCAGGCAGACTCTACGCTGCAAGTGTGGTCATGCTGTGTTATGTAGTGATCTGCTGTGGGGTGATCAGAGACCCTACACATGCTGCAAGCTACTCGTCAGGGGTTGTGGCACTTGTTTTCATAGGACATCCCTGTAATGTAACCTGTATAGCTTGAGTCGACAGATTCTTTTTAATAATTTAGTTTGTCACATCATTGCACACCCCTCTTGTCAGGGGGTGGGAGGGGAATTATTTTTTCTCTGTACATTGCCAGTAAACCTTGATCACTTGGCTCCACAGCTGCCATTAAAAAAACTCATTACCCCACATTTATATAAGTAAGGGAGCAATTTTCTCCAAAATTAATTGGATTCTGTGGTCATAATAGAGTTTCTGACATTTCCCCCTCACTTTCATGACATTTAGAACTAGTCAAAAATTAACTTAAGGACTTATTTAATTTTTAGTTTTTTGTGGGTTTTAGTTTGTAAAGTTACAAAAAGTGGGAAAAGGTTTTTTTTTTTTAATCTATGGTGTATATAGTGTATATACTGTATATATGTATGTATATATATATATATTATGCACTGCCCCGGCCACCTTTATTAGTACACCTGTCCCAGCTGCTCGTTAAACCTTAATTTCGAATCAGCCAATCGCATGGTGGCAACCTCGTGCAATTTAGGCAGTGAACATGGTCAAGACAACCCAACCTCCTGCATTCAACCCGAGCATCAATATGGGGCAAGAATGGTGATTTGGGAGTGCCTTTTGAACGTGGCAGGGTTGGTGGTGCCAAAGGGGCTGGTCTGTATTTCAGAAATACTACTGATCTACTGGGATTTTACGCACAACCATCTCTAGGTTTACAGAAAATGGTCCGAAAAAGAAAAAACATCCGTTGAGCAGCAGTTCTGTGGGCGGAATGCTTGTTGTGCAGATGTGAGCGGAGAATGGGCAGGACTGTTCGATTCTGATATGAAAGGCAAACAGTGACTCCAATCGCCACCCTTACAACCAAGGTAGGCGAGAGCAGCTCGATGTACAGTACGTCAAACTTTGGAGGCTATGGGCACCGCACAGGAAGACCACACTGGGTGCCACTCCTTTCAGCTAGACAGAATCTTAGGCGACAATTTGCACAAGCTCATCGAACTTGGACGTAGAAATATTGGAAAAATGTTTGCCCTGGTCTGTGAGGTCTTGATTCTGCTGCGACAATTGTACCCACTCTGATCGCTACTTGCACAGGATCAATGATGCGCGTCATGTCCTAAAGCTGGAATCAATCCAGCCTTGTTTCTTGAACATGACACTGAGTTCACTTTATTCAACTGGTCCCCCCCTCCACCGTCAGCCCAGATCTTCCAATCCAATAGAGCATCTTGGGATGTGGTGGAACGGGAGATTCGCATCATGGATGTGGTCCGATCCTGACAAATCTGCGGCACGTTGTGATGCCATCATGTCAATATGGACAAAATCTCAGGAGCTCAGCACCTTGTTTAATCTATAGCCAACTAAGACTGGAGGCAGTTCTGAAGGTCAAAAGGGGTCCAAAGCCGTTACTAGCATGAGGTGATGAACCTAATAAGTGGCCGGTGATTATATTTTCAATACTTAGTGAACTGATTTGGCTTTACGTGTGGATTCTTTGTGATTTTGTATATCGACAATCTTTTATGGATACATTTTGATAACTCGTAACGGATACAATACGTAGTAATATAATTATCAGTTGTGAGTGCAAGGGCCCATCACACATATATCTTAATATTTTTCCGATATATTTGGCTATATTGTGATGTTCAATATATACTATCCTAGAATTTATGCTACACTCTGAATTTGGATATCAACCTGTTTTAACTATATTGTGATTTTATAAAATAAAAAAAAATCCTTTAATTACAAAGCAAAGTCGAGGTAACATCGTATTTGGGATATTTTGCTTTCCTTTAACTTTTTGATTTTCTGTTTTTTTACTTCTTCATTCCAAAAGCCATATTTTCTTGCTACAGAAATGTGGCTTAGCATGTGGGTGTCGGTTTTTTACATAAACGCTTTCATTTCACGTGTGGTCCAATGATACCCCTCCCCTTTTTCTAATTTAAATAAGCTTTTAATGTTTGGTAGATTTAAAAAAGTTGAAATCTTAGTATCAAAAGAATTATATCAATATATTTATGTGGTGGAAGATGCACAAACGTATGACTGCATATTTAGGCAATATTTTCTGTTATCGTACCAATGCCGGGGAACCCTTCTTTCTTTTATTTTGAGATATAATGGCGTTTTGGGAGGTGTGATACTTTAATCTGGTTATGCTTTTCTACTATTTAATTTTTAGATCTGTTATAGGGAAATGAGGGTACTTTAACACATAACGCCCTGGGCGGTCTGATGCTTCAATACCAATATACTGCAATATTGCTCATTTGCATACATAGTCATTTATCGCTGAACCAGCCATTTTAATGGGTTTGGCAAGCTAATGCTTGGACATATAAAAAATTGGACTATAGAATAACATTGCAGTTGGACATTTAATGAGTAAAAAAAGGTCTTTGATCCATATAAAATAACATAGAAACAATCAATTCAAAACCCCCAACATATCAGTTGTACCCAAAGAAATACATATGTATATTCCTAAAAGATGGAAGCTACAGGGAAATGCAAAGCTTAACACAAATTTCTTATAAAACAACTCTCCTACACATACTGCGTCATGCGGTCCCCCTACTTAAGGAGTTTCATCGGAGTGAAAACTGACCGCTAGTCACCAGATACGGCACCACTCTGCCACTAAATGACGCCGTCCATGTCGTGAAGCTCCTCGACTTTACATAGCTCCAGGTCTGTTCAAATGATACTATGGACTTAGTTGCCATCCAAACTAGGTCAGTGAGGCTGTTTTATGAAGAACATCATCATTCCACCTTGAGAACTAAGAGAAACTTCACAGTATGCGCTCAAGTGGACCTGCATATGCTCTTACGGGTGAATCTATAAGCCAGTCGAAACCACTATAGGTGAACCTATGCTCTCCTTGAATCTTGGTCCCAAACAAAAAATAAATCTATGTCAAAAAAAAAAAATGTCTAGAACTACAATTATAAAATAACAGTTTTGGTTACATCAAATTCAACCACTAAGCTAAATACGGCCCTATCTTGTACAGTAACCTGGGGACTACCTTAAGATACTGTATAACTGGAGTATAAGGCCGAGGTTTTTCAGCACAAAAAATGTGCATGACAACACCGAACCTTGTGTGGCTTATACGTCGAGTCTGCATCAGCATACAACCTATGATTGTCAACTGTGGTATTACGGGGGGGCCCGCTGTGGGGAGCTGAGATGAGCCTGAGCTGGAGCAACATAGAACCACGACGGGACATGTGCAATCTGGAATAACATGTGGCCCTGTAAAAAAAACATCTTAAAGGTCCATGTAGGTGGGAGTCAAACCCCATTAATGTGGGTCCAAGAATAGTATTATCTATAAGACTGTCCCATATGTACCAAAATCATACCACTATAATCTGCCCCCCCCTTACAAGAAATAACCTACTATAATATACTGCTCGCCCCATGTACAAAATTAACCACTATAATTTCTGCCTCCTATGTACAAAACTATAACGTCTATAATACTGCCCCCATGTACAATAATATAACTATATAAAACTGCTCCCCTATGACAAGAATATGAACTACTATAATATCGGCCCCCTTATGCTACAGAATGCTCACTAAATAGCCCCTCCTATGTAAAAGATATTAACTACTATAATACTGACCCTGTACAATATACTCGATACCCTCGTGCCAGGAAGATATAACTAATATACCCCCCATGTCAGACAAGAAACTGCCCCATATGTACGGGATATTAACTACAATAAGAACTCGTGCCCCTACGTAACAAGGATATAACACTATATACTTACTGTCCTCTTGTAAAGGATATAACTCCTATACAGCACCCCATATATATAGAATTCCCAATAGTCAAAATAGAGTTGACAGGCAGATGGTTATCTGTGACTGATGGTGGCCCTGGGACCATCACCCTTCCAACGCGTTTAGCGGATCGTTATGGTGCCCCATGTCTGCCGCTAATCTGGGGGCAGCTGCTATATACTGATGGGGCAGGGCCGCAGGCTAGAATACTGGGACACTGGGGTAGTGGCTATATTCTGTAGTTTGACCAATGCATTTGCCACTCTAGGCTTATACTCGATCAAGTAGGGTTTTTTAACCAGTTTTTTTGTGTCTAAATTAGGTGCCCCTCGCTTATACTCGGGTGGCTTATAGTAAGTATGTATGGACTTGTTGTGTTTTCCACTCATCTAAAAATATAGTATCCAAAGTCGATTAGTAAAAAAGTAATGCGTTAGACCCAAAGTCGTATTGATTTGTACAAGCATCTATATAAGTATTTGCACATCATTGCTCGTACCCTGCGCTTATCAATAAAACTGATATACTGATGCTGAAAACTATGCTCGCGTTGTTTCTTCGATTGTTGTTATACCTATACAATTGAGCACAGTCTATCAGGAGTGCTCCTTTACAATGCCTGATAGTATAAGAAAGCTATAAAATATGCCATTTACTGTGCTTTTAGCCACAGATGCCTCTGATTTTGCCACAGATGCCCCTGTGCATGCCCTTGAGCAGTGAGTGGCCCTCCAGCAGGTTTCAGAGGGCAAAGACTTAGAAGCAATTTCACCATAATTACTTGCCATACGCCGGTAGAAAGACAATCAAATTTTTTGTAAAACAAAAGAAAATTCATAGTTACTCTAGATAAAAAAAAAAGCAACCTCATTTAAATTAAAAAAAAAGCGTTTATAGAACGGCTGACATTGTAACAGTTTTGAGAGTTATTATGGCTGCAGGGGGCGCACCACCATGAGGGACTTGATGCGCTTGATGGGGCGGCATCTGGGACAAAGCGCTGCCCCCCACTCTGTCAAAATCTATCTGGCCGGACCAACGAACATCCTGTCCCCTGGCCAGTGATTTGCATGTAACTTACCCAATTAACCCCCCCCCCCCAAAAAAAAAAAAACACGATAGCATCCCCACCTTTCTGGCCTCTTCTCTCCCTGTGACTCCATCTTCTTTCCAGCCTCAAGCGCACACAATAATAACGTCACTCGGTATCGGTGGCCAAGTGACGTCATATTTTGCGCTCGCGTGCCTCTGGCTGCCTCCTGGCCCACAAAAAAGGCCTGGCTCCGGTGGGGGATGTTGCACATCCAAGATGTGGCACCCCTGTCAGGACTTTTGTTAAATATGTGGTTTACCCTAATAGCAGCACTATAGGTTAACTTCCATATTGGTGCCAGCACCGACTTGGGCAATTAGAAGCAGGTGTCAGCCTTGTTGTAATCGAGCTGACACAAGCCATGTGGTGGAGAGAGATCAGCCTGTTGATCTCTGTGCTATACATCCCCTCACAAAATAGTACTTTGTTTGGTGTTTAAGTTTTAGAGATATGAAATCGGTTTACTAAAATTGGCGAACCCTTTTAGATCAATATAGTTTCCAAGATAGAGATATTTTATTTCTAATATTATTACTCCCTTATCTCTGTACCTGTTTTAATATGTTCATGGCCAGTTTATTTTTATTTAGTTTCTGCAATTCCTTCTACAATTAAACTTTACCCTGTTTTAATTTTTGGTCGCCATAGTTAAGAGTCTTTTTTTTTTGGGGGGGGGGCGGGGGGGGGACACAATGTAATTTTTAAACAACCATTTTGTATTTCATATGTCCTAATATTTCATATGTCCTACTGTGGAACCCTTTCTGTTCAGTATATTTAAAAAATAATACAAATCTGACATTGTTTTTTTGTAATAAAAATGTTCGCCATTTATTGTGGAACCTAAATAACACAAAATCTTTTTGAGCAAAATTTACTAAGGGCCATGCACCAATTTTCTGTCAGACTTTACATGTTCTTTCTAGTGCAAACTGCTTACACAGGTAATTAAGAAGTGTCTGCTCCACATCTGTGTCACATGTGACTCTTTTGTGGCATGGCTGCACTAGGCATCATGCAACACAAATTAGGGGGCGTTTTGGTGCTCAGTCGGACTGTGCATATACCCCATGTTAAAGGTGCACCCAAAAAAGGTGGTGCACTCCGTCGAGCAGTGCAGAGGGTGACAGATTTATGAAGAAAGTGCACCAGAAATCATTAATCGGGCCCCCTCTGCACACTACACAGGCAAACTGCACTTAGTGAAGTTTGCACTGTTGTTAGTAAATGTGCCCCTTTGTCTTGGTAAATACACACACAGTGATACCACATTTATAGGTGTTTTTTTAAACACATCACTTTCCTATCGGTTGAAATGGCCGCCAAAAAGACCACATATAGCGCTTATTAAGATGCTAAAAAAAAGAGAAGAAACCATTCAATTGCACATTGTTATTTCATTCATTTATTATTTATAAAAGAAAATCTACAATACTAAAAAAAGGCCAGTAGAGGGCACTATTGAACTATTTATTACTCTTCTGAAAAATGTGACGTTTATTTTTTTTTCATATTTTTGTTACCGGATTTCAGTTTGCAACTATTTCAACATTTTAAATATGATGAGTAAATGGTCTTCATTACATGAACACTTAGCTATGGAGTTAAATGCCTGGAAATGTGAAACGTAACCACCGTATAAAATTGTGAAATAGTTAAAAATACTTCCTATATAAATATAAATATATATATATATATTACTTAATCAAAAATGAACAATGTCCAACTGTGACCTAATTACCTAATTATAGTAAACTGACTTAAAAAATGCTAACGTGTGTATTTACTGTATGTGTGAAGATAGTGAAGTCACAGGCAGCCCAGGATGTGCCACGTTCAACACTTTTTAAAAGTGACTTGAAGTACAGGAGGAGCAAGGAGGTGAGGACAGAGCTGGATTATCATTGGAGCCCCTTCTCTGGACCTGTGATAGAGGGAAGCTATAATAGTTTCTCCTTCTTTCTACTGTATTTGTGTCCACAGGACGCCAATATGTTTGAACTTGTGACAGAGCAGGGACCAATAAGTTGGCATTTGGCACTTTGTTAGGAATATGTGGCTTTAGGTTGTAGTTTGGGCACTCTAAAAGGTTCGTCACCACTGGTCTAAGGGCTTGTACAATACCTTAAAGGAAACCTGTCACCAGCGGACGCCTGTTAACCCCTTCCCGACATGCGCCGTAATAGTACAGTGCGCGTCGGGTGCGAGTGCATGGAGAGGGCTGCATAGCATATTGGAGCAAAGACTTACCGATAACACCCTCGATCGGTGCCTGAGGGGCTCCAAGCTTCATTAACAACTATGAAGCTCGAAGCCCCTCAGGCTTATTTGCATAATGCTAAAAGCCTCTGCGATCTCGTCCGAAATCTCGGACATGCGCAGTACGGGTAGTATCTCCTCTCTGGCCCTGTGCATATCAGGAGGGAGAAACCCGCACAGCTCATGCGGCACAAACGCATGTTTTAATGATGCACCTGGCCGGAGGCTGGGTGCATGCTTGACTAGTCAACCCATAAGCCTCTAACTAGTAGATGAATTGGATATAAGGGGATATTTCAGCATGCGGCGGACACACCAGCGTTAAAAGGACATGTCTGGACAGCATTTACTACACCCTATAAGGTATGTTTAGGGGTTTAACAGGCATCCGCTGGTGACAGGTTCCCTTTAATAATATTTGCATTTTTTGGTGACACAAAGTTGAAAAATGCTGAAGGACCCTTTGTTCATTTTTATTTTTTGGGGGGTTAAAAAAATTGGAGAAAAAGGCTTTTTTGTAATGTATAGTATGTATTTTTTCACATTTCAAATCTACATAAAGCACAACTCCTGAAAAGCTCACTGCATGCAGAATGAGATTTTGAGTAAAGTGGTGGGCACCCTTGGAGAACTCCCCATCATCTTACCTTGATGGGGATGATTGTTATAGTCTAGATAGGGATTTTTATTTTATTTATTAATGTTTACTTCCATCATCAATTGAGTTTGGTCTTTACCTGAAATAGATGGAGCTTCTATATATGTTAAAGGACTTACACCTCCAGGGTGAAGGATTGTAAACCTCTGCCTCTGGCAGGATCAGAAGTTCTTTATGCAAATGAGCCTAAGGGGCTCCAGGCTTCATTAACACCAATGGAGCCCAAAGCCCCTCAGGCTTATTTGCATAATTCTAAAAGCCTTTTAAAAAAAAAAAAAACAGGGCATAAGAAAAGAACAGATCCTAGCGGAGGGGGCACACATATCCGTATGTCAATGGGCTTGGTTTACAATCCTTGATCCTGGTGGTAGATGTCCTTTAACACCTTCCCACTCTGCGGCTGATATATCAGCCAATGAGCGCAGTGACTTAGCGCTCAGCAGCGGATATATCCGCCGCGATTCTGATGCTGGCTCAGCTCTGGATCGAAGCTGAACCGGCATCGGGATACATGGAGTGCCAGCTTTAGCTACAAGCCAACAACCCAGTGTAACACTGGTGGTCGGAGTGGGTTCATATTGCGGGTGTTTAACCCATTAAATGCCGCAGTCAGCACCACCGTGGCATTTAATATGCCTCCCGGGGGTCTTTCATAAATCATAACACAAACCCCACATATATAGTATCACCGCATCCGTAACAATCCATAGAATAAAAGTAAATAATTATTGAACCCACACGATTAATACCGCTAAAAAAACTTTTAAAACCCGCCAAAAATTATGATTTTTACCTATTGAATCCCACAGAAATGCAATAAAAACTGAACAAAAAAGCATATGTACTCCAGAATAATACTGTTGCAAAGTACTACATGTCCAGCAAAAAACAAGCCATCAACCAGCTCCATAGCCAAAAAAGTAAAAATGTTATGCTACTTGGAAGGCAGCGATGCACAAATGATAAATTTTCCCCCACATTAGTGTTAAGATTAGTGTGAAATTGCATAACAAATTGTAAGGTTGGTTTTCTCTTTTTATCTTTTGGAAATGTGTAAATTTTAGGGCTAAATGAACATATAACCGACAAAATTTGACCATTCTAAATTTCACCTCCATTTTGATTCAATTACTATGAAGATCTCAATGGGTTAACAATCTTCCTAAAAGCTGTTTCTGATAGGTTGAGGGGTGAAGATTTGAAAATGGGTTGATTATATAGGGGGTTTTGATGTGAAATATGTAAAATTTAATTCAAAACTGTATTTATCCCCAAAATAGTCAATTCTGAAAATACAGAAAGCCTATATTTGATTTGTAAGC